>SWBT01000154.1:0-188167 GCA_005298045.1 Pleurotus ostreatoroseus | reverse complement strand
GGTTGTAACAGATCGTTTCCAAAGACCGACTGACATCATAACAGGCTACTAGCTGGGATGGATCCTGCTAAGACCCTCAGCGTAGTATTTGACGTTGGGACGGACAACGAGGAGCTGTTGAATGATCACCTTTACGTTGTAAGACCATGTCCTCCCTGTTCTACGTGTGCTCAGGCTGTCTAGGGATGGCCCCATAGGCGCGTGCGTGGTGAGGAATACGACGCCTTCGTCGAGAAGTACGTCGTTTTTTTCGTCTTGAGACCTGATAGTGACGTTGCCGTCTCAGATTTGTGCAGCTCGTGCGCAAGTATCACCCTCACAGTCTTCTTCACTTCGAGGACTTCGGCGTCACAAACGCATACCGATTACTGGAGAAATACCGTGAATCTCACGCCGTGTTCAATGATGATGTGTAGGACAACCTCTGGTCACGTTTTCTAATGATACTAACTTATACTTCCTCCAGACAAGGTACAGGCGCAGTCACATTAGCGACAGTAATGGCTGCCGTCGGCGTTACCAAGTCCAAGCTTGCAGACCAGCGCTTTGTCGTATACGGAGCAGGCTCCGCAGGCCTCGGCATTACCCGCCAGCTGCGAGACGGCATCGTCACAATCGACAACGTGGACAAAGCAACCGCGAACAAGCAATTCTACCTGATCGACAAATTCGGCCTGATCAAAGAGTCCCTCGGCGACAAGATCAGAGATGCTGTGCGTGAATTTGTGCGTCCCGATGACGAGTGGGAAGGCGTACCGACGAACGACAAGGGCGAGATTACGTTGCTCGAGGTGGTGAAGAAGGTGCGGCCGACGGTCTTGATTGGGTGCTCGACCGTGGCTGGAGCGTTTTCGGAGGAAGTGGTGAAGGAGATGGCAAAGGGCACAGAGCATCCGATTATCCTCCCCTTGTCGAACCCTAGTAGACTCCACGAGGCCAAGCCGCAAGACGTGACCGATTGGACGGAGGGCAAAGCACTGATCGCGACAGGAAGCCCTTTCCCCCCATCCAAGATGCCTAACGGAAAAGAATATGTGTATGTTTCCTCAAATGTATCATATGTACTTACTGACGCGTCTCACTAGCATCGCTGAATGCAACAGTCAGTACTGACACTCTTTTGATGACGGTAATTGACACTCGCTTTCGCAGATGCGTTAATCTATCCCGGCCTTGGCTTCGGCGCTATGCTTGCCAAATCGCGCATCCTCACAGACACGATGATCATCGCGGGCACCCAGCGTCTCGCCGCACTGTCCCCAGCACTGAAGAACCCAGACGATGCGCTACTCCCTGATTTCGCCGATGCCCCCGAAGTCAACCTTGAAGTAGCTATCGCTGTCGCAGAACAGGCCATTGAGGAAGGGAGCGCTGGCGTAGACTGGAAGAAAGAAGACGTCCGGCAGAAGGCGATTGAAAAGCAGTGGAAGCCCGTGTACGGAAGTTACGTGTACGATCCTGAGGGAGAAAAGTAGCAAGAGAAGCAACTGAAGGTAGTCGTGGTATAGTGAGTTGGGGTTGTATTCAACGGGGGTCTGTATATTACATTACAACGCGATGCTCTGATAACTTACGATACCGCAGCCAACGAAGACATTAGTAGCCATATCACGATATGCTCTGTTTAGTTGACCCCTTCGAGCCACGGGTGTTTCAGTAATTGAGTCGCTGACCACCGTTGGACGGGATCAAAGGTTAAACACTTAGAAAAGAAGTCCACCGCAAGAGGTATATCATCCGGTGAATGACTGCCCCTCTGGAGCAGTCGCTCGAGAGTGACCACATAGGGCTTTGTACCTTTCAGTAGCTGGCCTGGAGTGATCTGAGATGGCATGATTGAGCTGCCGAGGACTTTGACGTACCTTTCGCGTTGAAATACCGTTCTGCACCGGGCAAGCTGTCCAACAACGTACGGGGAAATTCACCAAGTAAGCCAACCATCTGTGCTAGATGATTCTCGTATGAAGTCAGTCCTGATTCTTCGATGTTCCATTGTGGTTGGAACAGTCTAGCACCGCGTGCAAATTCGTACATCTACCCCAGCTTCATGAGAAGCCATGATGAGTGGTGCTTTCCGGAACTTACCAGGCATCCAAAGTTCCAGATGTCGGCCTTTGTATCCCATTCACCACCAAGAATGACTTCTGGGCAGCGCAAGGCTTCGGGTTGTATCGACGGGACGTAGTAGTTTGTGAGCCGGTTAGCTGGAAAATTTGTGAATCGTGACTGGCGAGCCTCTAGGGAGCAAAGGCAAGCGTACTAGAGCCCATGTCACAGAGTTTGAAAACTGTGGACTCAAACTCTTCTCGGTCAAGAAGGAGGCCTTCCGGGAAGATCGGCGGACAAGGTATGGTGGTCATGATGTTGTCAGGTTTAATGTCTGTTATACTGGGTTTGAACAATGGTGGTGAGGAACACATCATCAGACTGACCTGTGTGGACCATATCGCACTCGTGCATGTATTGTAGTGCGAGCAAAGTTTGCTTGGAAATACGCTTGACGAGCCAAAGGGGCATAGCCGGTCCGGGAAGACAACGAAAGACATCCCAGGTTGTTGCACCCATAAGCTCGAAGACAAGACATATATGGGACGCTTCTGGCCCATCCAAGGTGAAGTCCTCATGAAGATGGCAGATGTGCGAATACCCATCTGCCTGAGGGTTACGTTCGCGTAGTGTCTTGAGTATTGCTGGCTCTTCGAAGCCAATGTCGTCATTTGACAATTCACCAATAAGAATTTTGATCGCTTTTTCATTCTGAGTCCTAGAGTAGCATTGGTTGTTTATTAACGTAAGAAGATTGTAGTTATTATGGGCACTGACTCAAGATCTTTGACTTGCCACACTGTCGAATACAGGCCCCAGCCAAGTGGCTGCACAACTCGATAGCGCTGTTTATAGACGTCTCCTATATTGACTGGATAGTATTTACGATCCCTGAAACATTCCCAAGGTTCCGGTTTGCTATAACGAGTTAGAGCAACCCAGAACTCGGCGGACGACGCAGGCTTATTGAAGTTTGGCAAGAACTTAGATATAGCGCTTCTCAGTCCGGAAGGCAACCAGGACATCGTTCGATGATTGGTACAAGGAACGTAGGTAGGAGAGACCGGTGTCCAGCTGTCACGGCTGAGGCCTGAGGGGTTAAGCTCAAGGAGAGATACAGCGATAGCAACGACTCCGGCTGATTGCAACCGTAAATGAGATCGCGTCGCGCCACGCACGTGACCGGATCTCTCGTGCGATGATGCGGGGCTGACAAGGACGACTGGGAAAAGTCTCTCGAAGACACCAAATCGCAGCTATTTAACTATACAGTATCAGGCGATGCTGCCCTATTTTCCTCGAGTCGTTCACGAATATTAGAACATGCGCACGTGCACCTCTGAGCGACTTTGATGTGTGACCACTGACATCGTGACAATAACGGTAAGGACTCTCAGCACTGTCGACCGTCTCATACCCAAAATTCGTTCAATGCACGTTGTCAAATAGTCTTCATGTTTCTCGCTCCAGATACAGATATCGACACGTACGCAGCGTTTTCGCTACGTGTTCGCGTTCAAACGGGGCATGAGCTCAGATTCGCGTTTCGCGCCACTCATGCGACTGCGTACCTCAAGTGACGACGCAGAGCTAACAAGAACGGTTCCAGTGTGGTACGCTCGGCCTAATTAACTCCGTCCAGCCACGGGTGTTCCAACAATTGTGCCGCTGACCACCGCTTGACGGGGTCAATGATCAGAGCCTTGGACAAGAAGTCTATCACAAGAGGAATATCACCCGGTGCGTGACCTGCCCTCTGAAGCAGAGCCTCGAGAGTGATCGCGTAGGGCCCTGTACCTTTCAGCAGTTGGCCTGTAAAACCTTAGATGTCGTAACTGGGCTGCAGAGAGATCCTACGCACCTTCCGCGTTGAAATACTGCTTCGCTCTGGGCGAACTGTCTAACAATGTGCGTGGAAATTCACCAAGAAGACCGCCCATCTGCGCTAGATGAGTTTCATAGGGAGTTAGTCCGGATTCTTTGATGTTCCACTGCGGGTCGAACAGCTTAGCGCCGCGTGCAAATTCGTACATCTATTCAAGCTCGGTGAGAGAAGTTGTAATGTAGGACATTTTGACAGACTTACCAGGCATCCAAAATTCCATATGTCGGCTTTCGTACCCCACTCTCCGCCCAGAATGACTTCTGGGCAGCGCAAGGCCGCAGGCTGTATCAGTTTGGCGTACCGGTTTGTAACGCGGTTAGCTGGAAGATGCCTGAGTTATGATCACAAGGGGAGAAAAATTGAAACGTACTCGAGCCCATGTCCCCGAGCTTGAAGACTGTGGACTCGAAGTCATCTTGTTCAGCGAGTATCGCATCTGGGAGGATTGGCGGGAAAGGTATGCTGGTCATCATGATATTGTCACCTTTGATGTCTGAAACACCAGTGTCGGACAACAAAAAGCGAGCAAGACGACATCAAACTGACCTGTATGAACCATATCGCATTCATGAATGTATTGTAGAGCGAGCAAGACGTGCTTGGAGATGCGCTTGACGAGCCAGAGAGGCATGGCTGCGGGAATACAACGATAGACGTCCAAGACTGTGGCACCCATAAGCTCAGAGACAAGACATATATGAGAGCAATTCGGCCCGTCCAAGGTGAAGTCCTCAAGAAGATGGCAGATGTGCGGAAATCCGTCTGCGCGAGGATTGTGGTCTCGCAGTGTCCTTAGTATCGCAGGCTCATCCCAGCCGGTTTCGTCCTTTGACATCTCACCGATGAGTATTTTGATAGCTCTTTGGCTCTGGGTTCTAGAAGATGCAGTGATTACTTGTTAGCGCAGTACAATCACAACGTATATGCCACTTACTGAAGATCTTCAACTTGCCATACTGTCGAGTACATGCCCCAGCCAAGTTGCCGGACAACCCGGTAGCGCTGATTATAAACATCTCCTACGCTTACAGGATAATATTCATAGTTTTTAGAGCTTTCTGAAGGTTTCGGACCGTGTTTGCGGGTAATAGCTACAGAGAACGCTGTAGACGCTTCAGTACTAAAATGCAGGCTCCTAGGTATGGAGTTTCTAAGTCCGGCAAGCACCCGGTACATCGTGTGATGAAGTAATTCTCTGTTATAGCGAGTATGAAGCAAAGGCAGGGAGGTGAGTCGCCGCAATAGAGCAGTCCAGGAAGGGGTCGATGATAGCAGCGACGTGTTGAGCTGCCGCTGTTTATATCGTATTTCGCGCCTCGCACGTGACCGAATTACTCAAGCGCAAGCGCACTAAAACATACGATTCGGACTCACGAAGCCCTCCTAAGCCAACCAAATGCAGCTATAATACACAGTAGGAGGCTGTGCTATCATGCTTCGTGGAGCCGTTCAGAAGGGTGCCTCGAGGAAGAAATGCACATACCGCAGCGCAACCGAAACAGGGGGGACCCCGAACACTTGCTATCGCGTACACCGCCGCCGTGACGCGGGCGCGACTTGTACTGAATTCCTTCCTCCCGCAACCGAGATGTATTCGTAAGTCCTCTTTAAGTCTGTCGCTGACTATTACTCAGGCTAGTGATCTGTCACAATGTTAGCAGCTTCACATGATGGCACCCGGATTGTTGTACTATTCTCACTTCTCCAGAAGAGCGGTCTGTCTCGATTACTTCATGCATCGCCACATATGACATGCAAATCCGCAACATTTGGATGGTCGTGAGTCATTGTTAAAGACCAAGGTTCCTTATATTGTGCGTGTTTTCTCTTGTGCTATCTTTCCGCACCGCCGTGCTGATTAAATACCGTCGCGCACGGCTTGTTTCCTATCAGATTTATAGCGATGCGATGTATCAGTATATCATGTTCTGGTGGCTATCCACGAAGCATTTACCTCGTTTTTAAAGCACTCTGGCTAAACTCGCTACAATTGGTGCTGAGGTTTCCCCTCTTGCTATTGCTGACATACATGGAAGGTATGTAGACGGCTGGGCCTCAGGACGGCGATCAAGCTGATATACTGATCCCAGGATGTACAGTACTTGGCTCGCTTGCTCGCCTGTGGACTCTGAACGCGTTGAAATCACGTTTCTCAGCAAGGGGTGGCTTTCTGCGCAGACTGTGACTCCGGGATCGGGGCACAGGACCGGTGCGTTTTGCAGGTATACTTTGTCCTTTGTGGTTTATGCTGACCAGTAAGGCAATTTCACCGCGGTAGCACTGTGCAAGCAACCTCCAAGATCTCTCATACATGGTGAGCTCTGAGACTGTACCAGGCTTTATCTGAATCATTACCGTATCTCTATGAGAACTTGCCGTCCTCCAGGAAGATAAAAGGGCTCTCCTATGTCCATGGACCAGCAACCCGTTCACCCAGTTTCACAATATCGACTTTTTACAGTCTCCAAACAACCCTTGAGTACCATGTCGTATATACCTATCATGTACCCCGCTGCCAATCCGCCATTTCTCAAGAGCGTTTTCATTCCGGCTGTTTGGCCGATAGGCTCAGAGCGGTACAATTTTGCCTACGCTCGCATCGTGCGCCACTACTACTTGAAGGATCTCGCAGCGCTAGGTGCAGAGCATGCTGTCATGAGGTAGGTGCTCCTGGGTTCTATGCGACGCCGATCACGCTAACACAACCGCAGACCAACAGGCTGGCACGGTGAAGGCGGCAAGAGTGGTGACAATAGGACTGGTCACATTGTTGTCGACTTCCTTTTGTCCAATGGAGAGCATGTCACTACCCACCATGTTTACAAGAACGATAGAGACTACTAAGCTCCGGCACCCGAAGACTCAGTCCCTGATTGTTCCAGCCAAGATACCCCGATAATGTGTGATCTATGAATATTTCATTGCGATGCTTTGGTGTTTCTTCAGTTGTATGCGAATTCATTTACTTTGTATCATGCTATGCCCAAGAGACTCTGATTAACTACATGCCACCATGCTGCTGTATCCGAATTATGTATCATATGTAGTGCCACTTATTCTACTCATGCTGCTCAGTAACTAGACCGCGTGATAAATAGACGATTCTGCACTAGGGTAAGCCATTATATTGGAAGCGAACGGAAGGCTCTGGCCCTCAGTATGATTCAGATATCTTCAACCGCCCGTCTCCACAGCCACGAACTTTTCAAATGCCTTCGTTCCAATTCCCTGTTCGCAAGGCGTCGCCACTTAGTGCATCGCCTCCCACGCTCTCCCGACCACAAGACGTGCATAGAATTATTGTGAGCAGATTAATCGTATAGCATGTATTGAGGGCCGTGCTCATGGGGCGCAATTAATGCTCGTTACGTATTTATCCCATTCTACTTCAGGATCACGGTAGCAAGCAAGACAGGTTCAGCTTGATCGGCCGAGAGTTATGTCGGCATTCCCCGCGATTACGAGCGTCAAAGCTGCCTCTTTCCCTTTTTTGGAGGGACATTTGATCAAGATTCGAGCTGCGCTGCAGCGCACCGAAACCGGCCTTCAATCCCTCTGCGCACGCAACTTTCTCGTATTCAAACGGAACTGTGCCTCCACACGCACAACAAAATACTTGACGGCTCTACAAGGAATACCTTATTCGCCAACTGACAATATGTCGCCGACGTGAAGCGCTTATCAATGCCACAAATGGACACTTCAAGCTGTGCCGAGTCAAAACCTGCTCTGCCTCCGTCCGCGGACTGCCTCGAGGACCTCGCTCCTCCTCCCATGCTCGACCGCCCACCTCTCACTTAAAGCTCTCCTACTCGAGCCCCCGCTGCTACTCTGTCCAGTTTTGAATCATTGAATCTGAACCTCTCAAGCTAGACTGCCGCGATGCCCATCGACGTGGAGTACACCCGCAAGTACGCCGTGTGCAGGAACGTCGCGAGCACCGGCTCGTGCGCGCGCGCGCCCTGCAGCTACAGCCACACCCTCGTCGACACCGCGCGCGTCGTCGCGCTCGTCGGCGACGTCCCGTCCAGCGCCATCGCGCACACGACCGAGCCCGGGAACGAGAAGACGCTCTTCCTGATGGAGTGCACGAAGTACTCGCAGCCGCAGGCGGACGCCGCGGACGCGAGCCCTGCGGTGTGGCGCATGCGGCTCGTGGGTGGCGGGCGCGCGACGCTCGCGGCCGGGGCGGCGGGGGAGACGATCAGCGTGCAACCGGTGTATCCGGTGAAGGGGCAAGGCGCAGAAGCGGCTGCCGCGCTTGTCGCGCTCGAGGGAAAGGTCTTCGGACGTAGTCCCCAGGTGAGTGTTGCAACTCACAGAGCGTGCTGGGAATTCCGGAGGGGTGAGAGAGGATCGCCGTGGCTGTACCGTGGCGGCGTCGGAACGTCCGCATGCTTTACACTCCAGGCCCGCGACGCATCCGACGCCGCTAAGCATCAGACGCCACCAGCACCTACCCGGCTACCCTGGGACACACGTTCGCGTTCTAGGAAGGCTGCCTACTAAAGTACGCGTACGCTGACCGCCACACCGCAGCCTGATCTAGCGCCGACGACGCTCTGCAAGTCCGCCACCGAAGAGACGTGCCGGCGCGCGGCGTGCAAGTACTCGCACACGCTCTTCGACACGCGCCGCGTCGAGGCGATACTCGACGCCGCGGTGCGCGAGCGCGGGTACCGCGATTTTCGCCCGCTCGTCGAGGTCGAGTACGTCGGCGCGCCCACACCCGCGCCCTCCTTGGACAATGACGATGGCAATGGCGCGGGGATGCGCTTCACGTGGCGCGTGACGCTGCGCTGCGTCGTCGGCTACCAGAAGAACACGCCGCAGCCCGTAGTCGTGACGAGCGCGGAGCTGGGCGTCGCGATGCGCCTGCTCGAGGCGCAGTTCGCGGGGAGCGCGGGGCGTGCAACGTCGGCGCCGCCCCCCGTGTCTACGCCCCAGTCGCCGCGCCAAAGTAACGAGGGGCAGAGGCGGCCTCCTGTGGTGAGTGCTTGCTGCTTCGAGAGCGATCCAGGATATGGGCTACGTCTGATACTGTGCCTCACAGTCGTCGTCCCGCGGGCGCAGCCGCAGACGCTCTGGACGTTCTGGACATAACCGGCAGCAGCCCTCAGGCCCAGCACAGTCGCGGACGACGACCGGCCCCGTCGCGCTGCCTGCGCACCCGAGCGGGCCCCCGCCGTCTTATACGGACGCGATGGGGAGCATGCCGCCTCCCACCGCGTCTGATGCTAAGGTTAGACGATAGTGTTCGCGCTTGCTTCCATTCTTACGCTTTCATGAATCATTTCTCTCACTCGTGTTGTGCTGCGCATTCCTTGCACTGTTTGGCCACTACTTCCCGCTGTACCCTGACTGTATTTGTATCGCCACATACCCCCGACAAGTTACAACCCCCGCGTATGGCCTTCTGTATTGTACTACTACTGTAGATTGTGTGTACGACTCATGACCATGATATGAACTGGACTGGACGTGAAATAGCATTAGAATTATGGCTACACAGAAATGATACAAGCGGAACAGCAGCACTGGGCACCTAGGATAGACAAGTGGCTAAGGTACACCCGGATACATGGCGCGTGTGGATGAGTCGTGAAGCATGAAACCGTGCAAGCGCAATAGAAGGCTTAGGGAAGAAACTGTCCCACGGAAGAATGGAAGGGTATTCAACTCGAGCTAACGAACTCGAAGACTTTGGAAGCGGCTTATGCAGTAACAAGCTGCCCGCGGAGGCCGTCGCCCCGGCGCGTTGCGGATACACCGCGAAGGGTGACCATGACGAGCGCGAAGGTGGTCATGACCCTAGAAGAGGATCGTCAGCCGCGTTCTAGGAAGGGAGAGGCTGACAAGCGCACCATTCTATCCATGCGAACGCCTCCAAAGCGTTGAGCTGCCCGCAGTACGTGATGTGATCGCGACTGTCGATCGTGTCAGCCGCGTTTGTTTCTGGACTGGAAAGTTAGGGGGAGGACGTACCCGCAGTTGAGCCCGCCGCCGAGCGCGTTCGTGATCGCAGCTGCGCCTGCGAGCCAGAAGACCCAGGTCATGAACATGCTGTAAAGCACAGTACAATGCTTAGCATCCGAGAGACATACGAGAACTGGAGTGCTCACAAAATCCCGTGACTCCCGACGCTCGTGAGCACGGAGCCCGTCGACGCGGAGTGCAGGAAGAGGATCATGAAGAAGAACGCGCCGACGATCGTCCACACGGAGGCGAAGAGGAGGAAGCGGGTCTTGTCGCGCACGGAGATCGAGAGGTAGTTGTGGTGCGAGTTGAACCGCGCGACGAGGAACGCGGAGATTGCGAGCTGGACAGGGGGTCAGCGGCGGCCTTTGGGCATGGCTAAGAGCTTGAAGCGTACCTCGATAATGGCAAAGACGATGATCAACCCGAAGGTGACTGCGGGAGAGTATTCAGTTCGCCACAGGCCCCCCAGCCCTATCCCGTATGCTACTCACTAGGGTGACCCCTGCGAACATGCCGGTCGTAGTCCACCATCGTTGCAGTTTTAGAGTGATAATTTACAAGAGGTTCGTGTAGGTCGTGCGGGGAGGGGGTGCCTGGTCCGAGGGGAAGATGGCGGTCGTTTTAAAGAGGCTGGGAGAAGTGGATATGATCGTGCCACCGCGAGGCCCGCTCTGGCGAGGAAGCTCGGAAGCACAGCAGGCGGCTCGCTCGGGTCGAACGTTTCGGGCTCGCCGACGCGTGACGTCATGACCCTGTCATAGGGTTTCAGTCCGGTCCGGTGGAGACGGAGATCGAGGCGAGTCTGTCAAACGGCCTCAGGCTTTGCGCGGACTCTGTGGCATCGTCTATCATTCTATGTAGTGCTGCACAACAATATAAGTACGTCGATAACCTCTGGGACAAGTCAATCAAGAAAGGAACGACAACGTTTGACCACCTGTGGTCCAGCACATCCTCCCAGTTACATCGATTCGAATACAGTCCGTCCAACTCGGAAAACACACCCTCGATCATCGCCTCGCATGTATGCAGCAACGTCAAGGGATCGCCCCTAACCCTACACAGCCCCTCGCCACACACTCACCGCCCCCACCCATCCTAACGCAGCCCACTGGGATCGTGCTCAAAGTCGCTGTACACAGGGATCCACTGTTCCTCCCTGATCTTCTCCCGTGCCTCCTCCTTGCGCCACGGCACCCCCGCGCTGCCCTCCTCAATCGCCTGCTCCGCCACCGCCACGGCGACTTCGTAGTTCACTTCTGGGGCGTCGGCGAAGTCGGGCAGGAGCGGCAGGTCGGGGTCCTTCAGTGCGGGGGCGAGCGAGGCGAGGCGGCGCGTGCCGGCGATGATCATGGTGTCGGTCATGCTCTTTGCTTGGGTGATCATCGCGCCGAAACCGAGGCCGGGGTAGATGAGTGCGTCTGAATGGGATCGTTAGGGCATGTCTTGACAGGCAATGTTGAAAGAACACTCACTGTTACATTCCGCGACACTGAAGAAAAGACAACTTCAGTAGCTTATACTCATAGTGAACGAATAAAACTCACATGTACTCCTTTCCATTAGGCTGCTTGCATGGCGGGAACGGACTCCCACTGGCCAGTAACGCCCGTCCCTCCGTCCACTCGTTCGCATCCTTCGGGTCGACCTCCGCCAGCCGTCCAGGGTTCGACAAGGGCATGATCAACGGCCTCTCCGTATACTTCGCCATCTCCCTCACCACCTCCTCCGTGAACGCGCCCTTCCTCGTCGAGCACCCAATCAGCACCGTCGGCTTCACCCGCTTCACCACCTCCAACAACCCCACCTCCCCATTCCCATCCACCGACGCCTCCGCCCACTCCCCGTCCGGCCTTACGAACTCGTGCTGTCCGTTCCGGATGTGCGCCCCGAGCGAGTCCTTGATGAGCCCGTGCCGGTCGAGGAGGTAGAACGCCTTCGACGCGTCGGCGAGGGGCACGTTGTCGAGCGTGGTGAGGCCGTCGCGCAGCTGGCGCGCGATGCCGAGCCCGGCGGAGCCGGCGCCGTAGATGACGAAGCGTTGGTCGGCGAGGCGCGATTTGGTGACGCCGACGGCGGACATGACGGCTGCGAGCGAGACGGCGCCGGTGCCCTGGCTGCGCATATGCCATCAATACCCGCAAGTCGGAATGGGATGAGGAAAATGAAGACGTACACATCATCGTTGAAGACCGCATGCGAATCGCGATACTTGTCGAGCAAGCGTTTCGCGTTGTTGACACCAAAGTCTTCGAAGTGCAGAAGGCTGTGGGGGTAGTGCTTCCGGACCAATTGTACGAACCTGCGAGCGTTTAGCCTGAGTAAAGCTTCTCGGATATTCTTCATAGAAGGTGAACATACCTGTCTACAAACCTGTCGTAGTCTTCACCGCGGACTCGATGGTGGGGCCAGCCCTTAAGGTAAGAGAAGATCAAGAAGTCGCGTTGAGCGTATTGAGTGGAATACGTACAACATAGAGGTCATCGTTCAACAGTTCTTCGTTATCGGTACCGACATCAAGGGTGACGCTGACTGCCTTCGAGGGATCAATACCACCTACAAGGCTGAGGGCAGAAGGTTAATCCTGGTACGTGAAGAAAGTCGTGTGCCTCACGTGTAGATCGCAGATTTGGCGGTCGTGATACCGATACCCTTGAGGATGCCTTGTCAGCATATGAGATACACGGATGATACTAGCAGTACGTACACCGACACCCTGGTCACCAATGCCCAGAATAGCTTCTGCGTCACTGACTACAAATAGCTGGATATCCTTGCCTCTGGTCTGCTCCAAGAAGTCGCGTTCCATGGTGTCCTCATTGGCATAAGTCATGTACATTCCCTCGCTTCTCCGGAAGAGATGCGAGTAGTTCGCGATGGCCTCCGCTTGGGTGGGCGTATAGATGATCGGGATGAGCTCCTTGAGATGGCGGCGGAGCAGCGCATAGTAGAGGACCCAGTTCTGGTCTTTCATGCTCTGTACACGCGCAGTGTTCAGTTATGGGCGCGTAATATGACGGGGAGGCCTACGCACCTGGAGGAACGTGTTCCGGCGGATGGGCGTGTCTCGCGTCTTCAGCTGGTCGTAGGCACGCTGGCATTGGTCCTCGAGGGTGTTGACGCGGTAGGGTAGACGGCCGGTCAGACCGAAAGCCTTGCGTTCCGAGATGGGGAATGCGGTTCCTGCGAGGCGCGATGTTCGGTACAGCGAATGCGCGCTCAATCAGGAAATACGCACCTTTGTTGAACCGCGGATGGGTGAGTATCGCATCGCCGCGGAGGGCGACGCGCAAAGCGTTGACTGTGGCCTTGCTGGTCATCGTCTCTAACGTGTGGTGACGCCGGGTGTCTGATCTATGGGGCCGTCCTGGGGTCTAATCTAACTCTATTCGTTGCCCAGCGCCCTCGCGGTCGGGGACGGCGACCTCGGGAGAGACGATTACAAGGGGGTATAGGACAAAGGGGAGTCAAGGCACCGTCGCTGGCCGCCTCGCTTTTTATATTTATATCAAAGCGGCAGGCAGCCTGAGCGCACGCCATTGGAGAGCGTGCGTGCGATCCGCCCTGCCGTTATCGGGCAGGCCTCCGACAGAGGAATGCTGCAGACGAATTTGACCTGTGGGTGCGTAATGGAGGCCGCAAAAATACATGAGGGTGCTCGCTTGGGGCGTGCTCGTCGTCATTTCCGTCGACGAGGGCCGAGAATAGAGGGCGTGCCCGCTGCGAGGGGCGGCGCCGGGCGCGTTCTGGACGCTGCCCTCGGCCGGCCCGGGGTGGCGACGCGGGCGCCCGCGGACGTGGTCGTGTCGTATATATCATCCAGAGCGAGGCACTGCATGCCCCATCGACTCCTCACCGCTCCCTCGTAACAAGACCTTTCACCACATTTCTATCTCTTTGCTTTTCTTTCATTACTTTCTCTGAACGAACAACAACAACATGGGCCGCTGGACACAGTACGACGAGGCAAGCCCCGCATAACCTTCGCAAAGCGTTCCCAGCTCACGACAAAGTTATTGTCTATGAATAGGACGAGTACCGTCTGCCTGAGGGCATGAAACGGGTGGGATACGACGCTGACAGCGGCAAGTACTATTACAAGGACCGCAGCGGTCACCTGTGGGAAGGCGCGGAGGGTGCACAGTATGGCGAAATGAAGCAAGGTACGTGCTGGCAGCATAAAGCAATGTGCGAACAACAACATGTTGATTTGGTTGATTCTCTTTCTAGTCAGCAGCGCCCCCATAGCACTTGATAGCGATCACGAGGACGGCGACGATATCGAGGCCGCTGGCAGGCGTGCTGATGGCTACCAGCCTGTCGCTGCGGACGAGGTGCGTACATGCTCGTTTGCGATACTATGATGTGCTCACACGATACGGTCCCTTGTGATAGCGTGGCTGGCTTCCCCACTTCCCTCGCTTGAGCAGCAACAGCCCCTACCGCTCGCTCTTCCCCTTCTTCCTCATCGTCGTCGTCGTCCTGCTCCTCGTCTTCCGCCTCGTCTACCCCGCGCTGCACCGCGACGCCCCAGAAGTCCAGTGCGTGAGCCCCGCGCGCGCGTACACCGTGCAGGCGGGCGACTCCTGCTGGGAGATTGCGCGCAAAAACGGGTTCAGCGTGGACGACCTGTTGAGCGAGAATCCGGGCCTGGTGTGCGAGAAGCTCATGCCAGGCCAGCATATCTGCCTCGCGCCCTCCAAGCCCTCGAGGCACTGAACTGAGCTGAGCTCGGTATGCCCCTCGCTTTATCTACATCTACATCTCTGCATGCAACCTGGATTTATACCCCGATCATTCTTGCATACGGGCACTTGTATTTATATGCTGTACAATACCACTGTTTTAATGTCTGCATCTCGGTGTTGACTGCATTGTTCACCGCCGGCCTGTGTGCGTATTCATTATTGCTTTCACAGGATCAAGAATTGACATTGAGCACATCAAAGATCTCAAGGTGCCGCTTCTCTCATATGTTTGCTGTGTTTCTCATCATCAAAGTCAGCAGGCTTCTTCGGAGCGACGTCTTTATGTCGCGTGCATGCTCACCGTTATCGCATCAAGCACTTAGCAGTCCATAGTGAGCCGAACTACATCCTGACAGATTTCAGAGCCGATTATTGAATACTAAATCATAGTCTACATTCAATATCCACTCCTAGAATCATCAGCACAAGTCTACTTAACACTCCCTGGCTACACAGAAGAAACGGCTTTGCAATTGGTCGCCCGTGCCTATGGCCTGGGCCTGCTGATGCTCTCCTCCGTGTTTCATGGAGTAGTTTGCAGGCCGCTGGGTTTCTTCTCACAACAGCGCACATGCCATTCACTTACGCCCCCGCGCTGGCGGAGCTGTAAACCGTGTACGATTTTTCGAGGCTTCGTGCGCGGTCACAACGCTCGAACGCGTGTCGTTTATGGACGAACCGATGGAAACTGTGGGGGGCATCGCGAAGTAACGACGGCCACTGTTCGAACTGCCCTTTTCTTCGACGGACCATTCAACCCAATCTTCGGATTACATGAACGCGCCATGAGTGTGGCGATAGCCGTAAGTGGTCCTATATCCGCTTAAACCATAAACATACTGACATCCCATAATGTCTTGCAGATGTCGTCGAGTATATAATGCGCCACGAAAGGCCTGGTTTGCCTCATTCGTACCCTATCTCGCCATGGCCCTCAAGAACATCCACGCCTCCGCGGGGTACTACACCCCTTTCATGCTCCGGGTGTACGACTGGTTCGTCCTCTGGCTCTCGAACCATGTCTGGTGGCGCTGCCCCACCGCGACCGTCCTCCTCCCCTTCTTCCGCACGCAGGTCGGCGCGGACGCGCACCTCGACATCGGCGTCGGCACGGGGTACTACCCCGTCCACAGCGTCGACAAGCTGCGCGAGACGCGCACGGTGTGCCTCGTCGACCTCAACCCGCTCACGCTGCAGATGGCGGGCGAGCGGCTGCGCGGCGCGGGGTATGGGGGCGAGCTGCAGACGCTCGAGCACGATGTGTTCAAGCCGCTGCCGAAGGAGATGAATGGGCGGTTTGATTCTGTGTCGCTGTTCTTCCTGTTCCACTGTCTGCCGGGCTCGTTCCCGAAGAAGGGGACGGACGTGTTTGAGAACGTCGTGCCGGCGTTGAAGGCGGAGGGGACGCTGTATGGCGCGACGGTTCTCGGGAAGGGCATCCAGCACAATTGGATTGGGAGGTATTTGATGAGGTTGTACAACAAGAAGGGCATCATGGGAAACCGAGATGACTCGGAGGAGGGTTTGAAGCAGGCGTTAGGGGAGTATTTCCAGGAAGTCAGCACAAAGGTTGTTGGTGTCGGTCCTACTGTCTTATTCACAGCCAAATACCCTGTGAGCATTCTCCTAAAATCCTTTGCTACCTGCGCTCACAGTAGACAGATCCGACCTAAAGACTAAACGATAGGCGACCAATGGGCGCCATGTCAGCGACGTAGGCCAATATGTTTGGTCAAAAATACACCTTTCTCATATCATTTTCCTGTTTGTGCGTAGATTTGTCGTAGAACGCATGGAAAGTATTGAAAGATCGGAGGGCGGTTATGTCTTAGGGTTAGGGTCCTTAGCACATCTGGGGCCGTTCAATACACCTTTGCAAAATGTGATGCGCCGGACTTTGCCGAAGCGCCACCGCCGCCCAAGTTCGCGTCGACACAGGTCGTCTCTAAACCATACGTCTGCTCTGCATCTACGTACATCCTTTATAAAGCGCATCATCTTTCTTATTCGGAATACGCTCGATATGTGTGCAGAATTTAGGCTCTGCGTACGCGATAGCCAGTCAATGCATCTGCGTCAACACACCTCTCCGAGTCCCCCTACAGCTGTTAACATGAGAACGAGTCTTCGTTCGAGGATCTCAGAGATGGTTGTGGTACGTACTGGGTCTCTTCACGTACCTGTGCTCTGACTCACTTTGACAGCAGGTATGTCGAATGCTCGAACGATTCTTCAATGTTTGCTCCGATCCCGAACGGTCAGAGTATCGGGGGGATATCGTATACCTGTATTCACAGACATGCGGAAGGTACACGAGCTGATATGATAACACGGTACTGCAACTTCTCCTTTCTAGTCGTTCCAGGTGAGAGTATTGGTCCTTTCAGTTGTGGACGAACTCGTAAGAGCTTGGTCGTCGGATGACACACATACGATCCCGACGCGGGCGCCCTGAAAATACGGCAGGTACGTCGTTGTCCTTCTCTTATCTTCATATCTTATGCAGACGCGTCACTATAACTAGGGCCCGACATGTAACTCTGCCGTATCAACTTTATCGCTATGTCCCAGGTCCCTGCGTCGGCGAGATACTATACGCCTCTTTTCCTCCGCCTCTACGATGTCTTCGTCTTATGGTTCTCCAACCGCTTTGCCTGGCGCTGTCCTACGCCGACCGTACTGCTGCCTTTCTTCAAGGCGCATATAGGGACAGAAGCCCACATGGATGTCGGGGTCGGCACTGGGTACTATCTAGAGAAAAGCGTGGGCGTGCTCTCCAAGACGCATCACGTCACCCTTCTCGACCTTGCGCCCCGTGCTCTTCAAATGGCGAGCGTAAGACTGCGCGCGGCGGGTTACAAGGGCAACCTGCAGACTCTCAAACACGACATCTTTACCCCCCTTCCCAGCACAACACATGGTCGCTTTGATTCCATTTCGCTCTTCTACGTCTTTCACTGCCTCCCCGGTGCCTTCCCCGACAAGGCCGTCGAGGTTCTCGCAAACCTTGCTCCTGCGCTGACTCCGCAAGGAACACTGTACGGCGCGACTGTACTGGGAGATGGCGTTCGGCACAACTGGATAGGGATGTGGCTTCTGGGATTCTATAACGGCAAGGGGGTATTCGGAAACCGGAGGGACACTGAGGAAGGGCTGTCGTTAGCGTTGAGGCAGTACTTCGCGGATGTCGATACTGCGACTGTTGGTCGTGTGGTGCTGTTTACGGCGAAGTATCCTGTGAATCCGGCTACCCCATATTTACTAGTCTCACAACTGATTCCCCTGTACGTCAGCTTTCTCGAACAAACCCGACATTGCCCTGATGGTCAAGACAATTTCTGTTTTGTGGATCTATTGGTGAGTGCATTCATGCAAATTAATGGGCTTCCAAGCTAACGAGACAGTAGGCAAGGTTCTCTGAATAACTTGGTCTAATTTTCGGCATAATGGATCTCGTACTGTAAATATAGACGTTGCATCTCGTCCTTCATTCTCTCTCGCATCGAAGGAAACCAGAAAATCGAAGGAATCTAGCGGTACGTGCCACTGAACAGCGTTCGCTTCGATGCTCATTAAATTCAGCTAGTCAGACCAACTGAATAGCCATTACAGTCTGTACGTAACGAGAGCATTGCAACTACACTGAAACAGCAAGCGACGACTTGACATGCAAGTAGCGGTGTCTTGGTATCACGGAAACCGCGAAGTCTTGGAGTCCCTTTCGTTCGCAGGTGGTCTAGACATGTCCCGCTTATGTCCTCACCCATCATTCTATGTCAAAAGCCATCAATGAAGTAGAACTAAACCATGCATGGGCCTCTCACGCTTATGGTCCAAGGATCGTAGCCACGGACCGTCTCGCGAAATGCTTCACGGTGTCAAACATGCGTCGCGGATATTTGGTGAGCCGTGCTCCTTGATCGACAATACAATTAACTCTTCTCATCATCGGCTGAATGTCATATCCATTCGCTAGGCATCAGAATTGTCTTGCAGTGCAACCCGGGTTCACAGATTTCGTAAGTTCAGATGCTGTGTAACTTCATAAAGAACTTATACATCTTGCCAACAGCACGACACCTCATAAGCAGGCACGTCTGTGCTTGCTCTGAAGCTATCAGACAGGCAAATGTTCTTACGGTATATGCGCATGCACACGTAAACCCGCTGATCGCTGGTCTTCATAGTGACATATGCGCCGCCTTACGCCCTGATCAAGTGCAATTCTTGATACCGCCCAAGGCAACGGCAATGAGGCTCGCACCCACAGCTGTCTTTAAACGTTTAGACCCATCTGGCAAGATTTTCTGGAAGACATGGCGAGTGCGATGATTGGTACGTCATGACTTCTCGTATGTACCTGTCAATTCATAACACGAGCCGAAGGAGAATGTCATTTTGCGGCTTCCGGATGCCGCAGCGCGACTGACCGCGAGAACACTTATATACCCCTGAGACGACGATCATCCGTAATGGCCGCCCTTCAACAATGCCCGCAATTGTCGATAGATCACTCTTCGTCCGTGACACGCAGCCCAAGTTGGACAACACCTTAGGCGTGACTCTGATCTGTAGGGCAAGTCTTACTCCTCCTTGGTCCACTAGCGCTCACACCTTCAAAGCGGTCGTAATAGCGGCGACGTGTGTTGGTTCCCTTATGTATAATTTCGACTATTCATTTTCCTCCTTTACTCAGACTCTACGGCCTCACAAGCCTTCAAACATATATATACCATTGTCGGGCCAAAATAGACTCGAAGCTGCTCCAAGCTCTGGTAAGCTGTATGAAACATCGACTCAGTACGACGGTATTAATTAACATCCCAGATATTCTTCCTGTGGTAAGTGAAACGACTTGGTTCAATTGATGCACAATGTTTTAACCTGTTCGCCGTTCATAGGCTACTGGACACGGTACACCTTGCCTTACTCACACAAGTACTATATTTCTTCAGCGTAACCAATTTCGGGAACTTTGCTGCACTGAACATCTTCACTAAGTAAGTTTGTCTACTCTACTCAATGTAACGTATACCCACCCTTTATGTGTTTAGACCGCTTGGGGTGAGTCTGTAGGTCACTCGATCTCTAATTACCTCAACGTGTAGGCATCGTTATAGACCCACATACTTATTGCCGGCTTGAGCGATCTCTTGGTTAGAAGGTGCGCTTCGAGCTGACCAAGGAAGAATGACTCTGATCTATGACCGCCTGGTCAGTATTTATGCTTATAGAATATGGAAATGTATGTGCCTAGACGCAGTTCTTCCCACCGAGACCTCACAACGTCCTTCAGTCAGCGGGAAGAATCGACCACTGCTGATCTCAATAGTAAGTATATACTGCTCTACAATTAGTCGTAGTTTTTTGATGAATTGCGGTAGGGCTTTCCGACTTTCTTGTCGTTTGGTGAGTAGACCGCATGTCGCAGATTTTACCAGCTTTCTCTGATGGTGTCTTAATCTTCCTCCCTTGCCAGTCGGTAGTCCAGGTAATTCTACGTGTTATCTATGTCCACACATAATTGATGAACGCGCGATAGCTATGACAGGGATAGCGTGAGTCTGGACTTGTGGTAATCGAATATTGATAGTATATGACTTTTGTTGTGCAGCCTAACGGTCAAGACTCTAAGCGACTACGCTAAACATCGAGTGAGTGCCTTTGTAGCTTGTGCTATAACGCGTCTGATACATTACGTAGTGGGTGGTGTACTATACTTTTGCTAGCGGTGCCCTGGCAGATATCTTAATCGCCTCTTCAATGTGTTTTCTGTTGTGGGGGCGGCACACGGGGTTCAAGAGGTCATGCAAACCTCCATATCTTCCCGACTGATACACTGAAATATAGCCTCGTTGATAGGACTGACTCTGTAATCAACACACTTATGCTGTATGCAATTACTACAGGCGCTCTGACGAGGTAGGCGTATACTTGAAACGAATTTTCATTGCTCACGCGATCTCTTTAGTTGCGTCTCGGTAGCATCTGTCATTACAGTATGTTCGCACTTACTCTAGTCGCGAACCCAGTTGACATCCACGCCCAGTTTGCTGCCATGCCAGATAATTTCGTATACTTTGGTCTACTCCTAATTCTACCGAAACGTGAGCAATATGTGATGGATTGCACCCTTGTCGTAGTTCTAATTATTCGTATTGCAAGTCCTTCTTACTTCTCTTCTCGCAAATCTAAACGCTCGCCAATCGTTAAGAATCAATGATGTTAGCGATCTCGAGTTCTCTATCCATTTATCCGCGATCGCTTCTCCAGTAACGACTTCTCATCGTCCTACGGACGATCCTGAACTACAGCCGCAGCAAGTACGTTTCATATCTCTCAACACGCGTGAGAGTCACTAATGATGGCGTACAGATGCACGCTACCGCTAAAGGAGAGACAACTACGTATGAGGAAGTGGATGAGCGATCTGTTGCCCGTTCGCGTTCGATATGATGGTGCTTGCTCGCTTTCAATTGTACAAAATTTGATTCTTACATTAATTGAATAGTTGGAAGGGCACGATTTGGGCCATGCCGAGACGTCACCGATAGACGTCGACTTGCGACCTCAAGGCAGCACGATTCATTAAGGAATAGCACATCCCGAACGCTCGTATTTTGTTTCGCTTCCCGATCTTAGTCTGTTTCAAAGCGCATGCAATTGCCACTGATTCGTCTCTAGACCGGACCTTGTGAGCTTTTCGGGCCGAGGACCATAACGCTGAACTACGCGCTCATCGAAGCTCAGCCAGGTCGCTGTCGATTACTACGAATCCGCCGTCGGAGGCCGCAGAAGAAGTTGCTGCATACCCGGACGTCGGCCATATTCATACAAGATGGACTTTTGCGCGTCCATATTGCTGGGAGGCGCCACGGAAATGGTGATCCACGGTCTCAACGGCGTGCGGTCAACGGTCACTTACTATTCGGTTTAGGGTCACCCACATCTGACGCACAGCGTCCCAGAAGATAAGCGCGAGTTATAGTGCTATATAAACATTCCAGGAACCCAGAACAAAACTAGACCTGCTGTTGTTCCTCCTGTCATGCAACCGCTAGACGAAACCGTCCCCGACTCCCGACTGGAGCCATTCCTCGTCGCACCAAGCCCATGGCTATGCAAAGGCGAGCTGTTCTGGTTCTTCGGCTATTCTTGGGGTAAATCCTACCCTGGCAAGGTACAATTCAGTGACTTCGAGGCAACCTCTCCATGGACGGATCCACAGGAGACCGGAGGATATGAAGGAGGCATACAGTATCTCATGGTTATACGATACAAAGACACGCCAGTCGGTATGTCAAGACACAGACCGGTAGTCCCATTATTCACCTCGCTAACGATCAGATGGAAGGTCCCTACGATGAGCTGATCTGGTCACCGGGAAGGTTCAAGGTGCCAGTCACGGGCCAAATCGCTCATCGCGTTACACGGATATATGTCTCAACAAAGGAATCGATCTATAATGGTATGTTAGCGTTGTTTTCGTATCGCAGAGTCTCTCAAGGCGACCATCCTGATCAGGGCGGAAGAATTGGAACATTCCAAAACACCTCGCACATTTCACTTTCATTCCGAGGGACACTTCTTCGCCAAACGCACTACCATACTCCAGAATTACAGTCGCTTCCCCTTCCAATCCCGATAAGCCATTCTTCGCGGTCGATCTCACACCAACTGCTTTCTTCGGTAGAGCATGTCTTCCCGTTGACTCTACACGGCTTCCAATTGCCCGGCTGATTGCACATCCTCCTCTGCCACAAAGCTTACATTGGCGCGAGGACGCGACAGTGGGCACGGACCGTTGGTGCGTCATGCCGCTCCTAATAAAGGGTAAAGCCGGCTTCATGCGCGGTAAGGGGGGTCTCGAGGGCGGTAAGTTCGGCGACGGCGAAGGGTTTCCAGATGTGCAGCCATGGTCTTTGGGGACGTGGTTGCGCGATTTTGAGCTAGACTTTCCTGCTGGAGAATTCCCAGAGAAGAAGGATCAGTAGCTTTCCACATGGTCGGTACGTTCGTCGTCCCAGTGCATATCCGCGCGTCTTTGCGATATTTACAATTGCTAGTAGTGCACCATACAAATGCAGGTTTCTTCTCTTCGAGACCATTTTTGGAGCCCTCAGTGGCTTGGTAAAAGACCTCCCTGAATCCGTCGAGCGCATCTCAATATAGTAGGAGATAAACTTTGACACCCCTCCGCCAATCCCTTTCTCCTTCTCAAGCTGCAATCATCGAGTCAAGAGGTATGAACCAAGTTACGTTAGCTCCTCTCCGTCTTGTCACTCGCTGAATGAACATGTTGCACTCCGATGATTAGCGCAACGGTGTGCGCCAACCCCGTAGTGACCGCATTTTCCGACTGAACATCGGAAGTAAGAATGCCAGTGGATAGTGTTATGAGCGGATAGCGTCATTCTTGTTTTTCTCTGTCTCTTTCAGGTGTATCTGCTGTAGCCTGGAAGTTCATCGTAAGTATGATGTTCGTGATCCTTCGTACACTAAAGCGTAGCTCTAAGGTCATTGATCATTTAGAGCTAGCAGACCCAGTTCAACAGCGGCTGAGTCTAGAGCCATGAGCGGTGTCTGAGAATCACGGGCGCATTGCAACGGAACCAAATTCCAGAGACTAGCGTTTCGGATATAAACCTGGTCACATCATGCTGCAGAGGGCCTCACCTCATCCATCCCACTCACCCTGAAAGTATAATGGAAACTGCTTCCGGAACTTCGTCTGAACCGTTCTTCGTCGCTCCGAGTCCCTGGGTATGCAAAGGCGAAGTCTTCTGGTTTTTCGACTATTCATGGGGTAAAACATATCCCAACAATGCGCAATTCGCCACCCTTGAGGCGGATTCTTCGTGGTCTGATCCAGAGAGGACTGGAAAATACAAAGGAGGCCTGCGGCATATCATGATTGTGAGGTACAAGGACACGCCTGCCGGTGCGTCATGTAGATCACAGCCGACAACTTTCGCTTACATCTGGTCAAACTCGTAGGTCCATATGACGAGCTCATTTGGTCTCCAGGGATGTTTGAGGCACCGGTTACGAGTAAAGTCGCACAGCGCATTACACGGATATATGTCTCCTCGAAAGAGTCCGTCTATAATGGTGCGTTTAGGTTCTCATCATTTGTACCAACTCTGTGACGGAACGATATCTCGCAGGCAGGAAGAACTGGAACATACCGAAGCATCTCGCCCATTTCACTTTCACTCCGACCAATGCTACTTCACCGAGTTCCATGCCGTATTCACGGATTACAGTCGCCTCTCCTTCTACCCCTGACAAGCCGTTCTTCGCGATTGACATCACACCCACCACATTCTTCGGCACAGCGAACATACCATTCGACTCCAAGTTGCTACCCATGAAGCAAGTCATGGCACACCCTCCACTTCCAGAAAGTCCACATTGGCTCGAGGATGCGATGGTAGGGACTGACCGATGGTGTATGATGCCGCTGCTCATGAAAGGAAAAGCGGGCTTCGCGCGTTGCGAAGGTGGTCTCGACGGTGGAAAATATGGAGACGACGAAGGGTTTCCCGACGTGCAGCCGTGGTCCTTGGGAATGTGGTTGCGTGATTTCGAGCTGACTTTTCCTGTCGGCGAATTTCCTGAGAAAAAGGACGATTAGCCTTTTTTATCCTAATGGGCGTGTATATCGGATATTCTGGATCGTATTTCTATGCGTTTGCTACATGTCAGTCATATATGAACACTGTTGTATCGGCTAGGAGATTCATGGCCAATCCAGGGCTCTACCTCATGAGCGCTTACGGCGCCTAGCGGGGATCTTCACGACCTTCACGTCGAGTCAATTGCAACGCGATCACAAACATCATTCCATTCTTGATTCTCCGTCTTGATTATCTCTGATCTCCGCAATAACATACTAACGGCACTTTTGAGACGTTTCCATGCAACCGTCCTCTCAAGGGACCGACGAGAATGACGACCTATGGCCTCCCGACAACACTCAGGAGCGTTCATTCTGGAAGGAGGCTGTTAGTCTTGTACTCGGTGAGTTCGTCGTCTATCACGTCTGCTGGGGAGCTCTGACACATGCGAAGACGACCTTGATGGCGACGAGGCGGCTGAGGTTGTCGAGGGCTCGAAGACAATATCCAAGACCGCTACCACTGGTACGTGTTATGACGCGTTTTTCTATCATCACAGTCAACCCCGAGCTCGGACGCAGATGATACTGTCCCATTAGAGGCCGCCGATAGCAAACCATCTACCAGTCGGCCTGTGTCTCGTACAGACACCATAATATCACATACATCCGATCCCTCTGCGGAAGAGGTATACAAACGTGTCTTACACACACCATCAGTGCGTATCGTGCGGTTTCGCGTATTGTGACATTGTCTGAAGAGCGGTCAGGACGAAGCCTTGTGGAAAGGGTTTCCCAGTGATGAGCTAGGAGAAGATGAAGAAGCTAGTGATAGTACGTCACTATTCCCCCCCTTTCGTATCAACTGTACTTAACTACCAAACATAGTTGACATAGTGGAAAACAGTACGTTCTAATATGAATCAGCCTGCAATGGGAGCCTTTCACTGAATTCATCACAGTGATCTCGGACCACGAAAATGCAGACGATGATCCTCCTGAGGGTCCTGAGAACGCACGCACTCAAGAATCGTTTGATTTTTCGGTTACCCATTCGCGGAAAACATCTATGACATCTATCGCGTCCTGCTCTCCTGGCGAGTCAAGCAACCCGCGTAAACGTACGTTCGAGAAAATGGACCCCTTGCCTGTCCCTGGTTCGACGACTCCTTCGAAGTTGAGGAGGGTAGGTACATCTACTCGTGACCTGTGAGTTTCTCTCCGCAAGAGCGCGCGCATACATCGACTGAAAACTTGATACAGGATCCACACACGATCTATTAGTTTGAATACAGGTAGTCCACATGTTGTAACGAACCCACCATCCGGTTCTCGTCCACCCGCACCTCCACCCGCAAAATCGGCCGCAGAACCTCCGAATAGCTGTGGCTGGTCTAAATGCTCAGGGGACCATACGCACGGCGACGCAGCTCAGAAGAGCAAGACAGCAGGTCCTTCATTACCTCCTGCTTCTCGCAAACCCGGTGAATCAAGTCGCGCAAGGGGCAAAACGGCGGCTCCTAAACCAAGCAAACCAGCCTCAGCAACCCGCAGAGCTCGTAAGCCGCACACAGAACACGAGGTGAAAAACTTTTACGTCATAAGCAGCGATAAACGAGCACAAGCCCTCATGGATCAACATCACCTCGCGTGGGGTGTCCAGTACGAGATAGCACGTGGGGTGGTCAGCGGGCATTGGACATGGGAAGATATCACTGACGAACTAGCGTCGAAGCTCGAAGGCAGCAACGCAGAGGCTGCTTCTAAAGTAAGCTACGTCCTTAAGGGTAAACGCAGAGACTTACAGCCTTCACTCTGGTAATGCTACTATTTTCTGTGGAAGAACGAGCTTTGACTGATTTGTTTTGCGTAGGCAGGAGCTAGACCGCGAAGAAGCCGCGATTCTAGAGAGCAAGCATCGCGGTCTTGGTCTACAAGGGGAGTGGTGTGAAGACGGCAACTGGTACGGGGGAAAGATACAGCAGATTGCACACCTCGTAGAACCAGGAAAGCCCGGCGAATCGCCGAAGGTCATGCTCGATAGGATGCAGATGACACGCTCTCATCGTTTTGGCCGATTCGTTGGCTCTCGCCGGCTTCTTCAGTTGAAGCTCCCAAAGAACGCCGGTCTGCAGTATCAAGAAGTGCTGCAAAGTAGATTCGTTCTCTGCGGACGTGTGTTTGTCGCATTGCCCGACAAGGATGGGAAATCGTATCTTCTCGAGATAAACGAGGACTACGAGCGTTCCATTCGGGTAGCAGGCGACGAGCATCGCATATCCTTGGAAGACTTCGTGAAATGGCACAACCCGATGGAATTTAATGGAGAGCAGGTGCGAGTTTGTCTAGACTTGATGTATTGTTCTTGACTGTTATCCCAGCCAGTGAACAAATGGGCTGCACGCTTCGACTTAGGATTGTCCACTTCCATCCCGGCATTGCAATTCGAACCCGAGAACATCTGTTTCATCGACGATATAAGTGAGTCTCTTCAAAATCGATATGGCGTGTTCTCGAATTCGACCTGTTTGCGACAGATGCTGAGGGCAGCGGCCCAAAACCCGCCACCGAGCACGTCATGACCGACGGCTGTGGATTCATGAACAGTGCAGCGCTCAAAGCTATTTCGAAGAATCTTGGTTACACCGACCGCCCAACGGCAGTTCAAGGACGCATTTGTGGTTCGAAGGGTCTATGGTTACTGCAGCCCGAACCTGGATCGGACGAGCCCAAGATCTGGATACGCATGTCGCAGCAGAAGGTCAAATTCGGCGAAAAATTGAATCATGCACCTAGAGGGCTTAATCCCGCTCACTACATCTTCGACGTGGTTGCGCCATCAAGTATCAAAACACCAACACGCCTTTCAAAACACACGATCATCAACCTCGCGCATAACGGTGTTCCTGCTTCTGTGTTCGCCGATTTAATGCGATCTGGTTTGGAAGCAGAACTTACGCCGCTCATGCAGTGGGATGGACCCAATGCTAATCAGTTGCTGTGGAATGCGGTAGACAAAGTCACAAGGACCATGACCGGGATGATGCAAGAGTCTGCAAGCGGGTTCCAGCGCGCCTTGGGGCTCTCTACTTGGCGCGATTTTGGCAACGATAACTCTGACGAATCTGGGTATCGGGATGCCGATCATTCGCTCTCATCAAGGTATCTTCCAGGCGGGAAACCTATCATGAGAGGCGAGCTGTGTTTGAAGATGCTTCAAGCTGGTTTCTCGCCTCGCACAGAACTATTCCTTCATGATGAGCTCAGGAAGATCATTCGCGCTAAGCTCGACAAGGACATCAAGAGCTATCATATTCCCGTTGTGAATTCTGCAGAAGCGTTCATAGCGGCGGGTAAGCATATCTCTTTATTCACTTATTGCTTGGCTCACATCACCATCTCATAGATCCGTTGGGCATCTTGAAAGAAGGAGAGATAGCTTTTACTTCGTCTCAACCACTCAAGGACATGGACGCCGAAGACCGTTACGTTATAACAGGTGACGTTTTGGTATGTGCTAAATTTGCGAAGCTGGCCGTCACTGAACAACGCTGTCAGCTGTACAGGAACCCAGCCCGACTTCCGTCAGATATTCGCAAAGTACGTTGTCCTTGAATAACGCTCACAGTCAAGTTCTAACCCCAATTCAAGGTCAAGGCTGTGTACCACCATGACTTGAGGAGGTTCACCGACGTTATTCTGCTTCCCACGAAAGGAACACGTTCTCTTGCAAGTCTATTAGCTGGTGGTGGTGAGTATACTGCATGTATCAAGCGCGTTCTAGATGTTGATCCTTTTTCGTTCTCATCGTTGTGCAGACCTTGACGGTGGTACGTCTCTAGAGCTACACAGTCATCATTTCCTGACGCGTTTGCAGATGTGGCTGTCTGTATCTATGAGCCTTCGCTAGTACGAGCCTTCAAGAACTCCCGCATCACGGCACAAACACCAAATCTGATGGACAACTTTGAGCCGAAGGCCAGTATTGAGCAGGTCTCCGAGGTGAAAGAGACACTGGACCGGTCCTCCCCATCACAAGCGCGTCTGAAGCTGCAGAAGTGCTTGTTATCGGGGCTGGCCGACTCTAAAGTCGGTCTCTATTCACGATTCCATGAAATCGCGATGTATAAGTACGGTTATGACAACCCGAAGACTATTCGCATCGCTGATATGTATGTTGACTCGATAATCGTTCTCAAGGTTGTTCTAACGGGATCCTATCTCAGCTTTAATTGTCTTCTAGACTCTCGAAAGACGGGGAACCGCCTCAAAGCAGACGTCTGGGAAAAGGACAGTCGTCGGTATGGTGGCTGGGACCTTCCGGAATGCTTGACTGAAGGCGAGCCGTCGGAGTTCGAACCGCGCAACCCCATATCACGAGAGGTTAAGAAGAAGTTTATTTTGGATGAATTGCTGGCGTCCGGAAAACAGCTTCTCGATAACCTCCTCAGTCGCTATGATTCTCTGGAAAAGCCTGCAGAGACTCCGCATGATTACATGGTTGCGCCGTATACCGAAATGAACCGTGTAGGCGAAGTAGCTCTCGAGCTGCGCGCCGTCGAAAGATATGTAAAGGGCCTTCATCAGCGTTGGCGCACAATGCAGGAGGAGATCGAATTGCGGATCAAGAAGGCCGTGGACGATAAGAAGACAAAGAAGGGTCACAAAGCCGATAGCTACAAGAAATCTCGACTCGATATTACCAGGGAGCTAGCGGTAGACTTTGTGAAGGGTCCCGCTGAAGAATCCACGCAGATACTCAGGAGGATAGGAAAGCTGGACACCGTCATGGCCTCTTATGCATATACCCTTCGGCCTATCTTTGCGTTCAATATGGCGTTCTCCGCTCTATGTTTGATCAAAGCTCAACCGAGCCCGGTCGTTTTCTCTCCAGACTTTGCGCCGTGGATGTCAATGCCTAGATCTGCGGTTCGAATCCTGTCACAAGGGTCGAATTCTAGTGGCGACGGTTTCGACCCATAATCAAGGTAAGCTTGTACGTCCTTTTCGATGCCCATAGCGTACTAATCTTATCTCGAGGAAGTGCTCAAGACTCATAGACATGTGTAACAAAACTCATACCCTCACGTCATCTTGGTATTGGTATGGATTGGATACCGATTGTGGACAGTGATGCGAGCGATTTTGTGATACTATCTCTTACATTGATCTCAGGGTTATCTAGTAGTACGCGACACCCCTTACTCGAACATACCTTCAGGTGATACCTCCCTTTCTCTCTCAGCTCCTGACCTCCACTGGTGATAGACTTTTCCGATAGATGCTCCACAGTCCCCGCGCCTGCCCTATTTTCCGTTATGCGACACCCATGCCTCAAAGTAACGTAGATAATGTATATCATATCTGTTTCAGGTTTTTTACTCTCAAATTGGGCATGATGCGCAGCCTTCCGCCTTTATCACTTCCGGTGGCCCAATGTATCTTGTTTGCCACTGCAAACAACCATGTGCTATTGCTCAATACTACAAAGGCGTAGTCATGAATCCCGGACCCGACATATGCACACAGCATTACGCCAGATTACGCCTCCAGTCGAACGTGTCTCGAGAAATCGCTTGCCGAGATATGCTGCTAGTCACTACGACTCGTCGTGGATTCCATTCCTGAGCTTGTACTTGAGCTAAAGTGCATTTTTTTCCAGGCACGAATCCGGGGCCGCCGGGGTAATCAATATATCCACCATGCAATGCGTATCGCATCCCGCTTCAAACCTTCAACGCGTCGGGCGTTGGTAAATTTATCTCCGAATAGCAATGCCGCCATCCCTCACGTAGATATAAAATCGACCCCGCCGACCACTTATACTGTCCTCATCCTCCTCTCTTTTCTCTCTTCCTTCATATTTTGCTCTAATATAGTCGTCATGGTAGTCAAAGCCGTCACCACCATCGAAGAGTTCACAGCTGCTGTAAGTTTTACGGTTTCCTATCCCCGACTCCCGCCTCGAGCGCCTACACGCTGACGCGCCTCGCGTAGATCGGCGGCCCGAAGTCCGCTGTCTTCGACTTCTGGGCGACATGGTGTGGCCCTTGCAGGATGATCAGCCCAATTTTCGAGCAACTATCCGAAAAGTACCCTCAGCTCGAATTCTACAAGGTCGATGTAGACGAAGCCGATGACATCAGCCACGCGGTTAGCATTCGTGCTGTGAGTCTTCCTCCAGATTGGTTGAGTGCGCGTAACTAACTTCTGGGTGGTGGATGTAGATGCCGACGTTCATCGCGTTCAAGGACGGTAAACAAGTGGAGGAGCTTGTTGGTGCCGACATAGCTGGCTTGGAGGTACGTCGATAGCAAAACGGGAGCGCGTCCTTGTATTGACGATGCCTGCAGAGACTCATTGAGAAAGCTGCAAGCCTCTGATTCAAGATTGTTCCTATTGGCACATTGCCCGCTCGAATCTTGCAGCCGGAGCGTCTCACTTAATCACCACGTTAAGCATGTGTCCCCAAGCGATACGGATGGTCACTTTTTGCAGTAACGTACGACATCAGTTTAGAACAAGGCACCCATGACAGCTCATCGTTGAGTAAGGTGGTGCGGCTGTACACACATGTACATAGCGTCGCAGTTATTGATACGGACTGAAGATCATGGACTACATAGAATAGAATGTATTACTACGCGAAACGTTTGACAAACAAGCGTCGGCACAGATAGAATGTGAGGCATGAATAGTAGGTCAAACCGCTCGTTTGCACGGCAAAGCGTCTTGACAACCTCAGTCTGCGTAATTCCAGTTATAGAAAGGTAGTTCGGTGAAATCGTCATTCCACACCGGCCAGTTCCACAAGCCGCCATCTCGAGATCTACAATGTCCAGGGACTTCTATTGCGGGCCATTCCCCGGTATGCACAACTTCGACTTGAGTATACACACGTAGCGATTCGACAGATCTCTCGAATTTGTTTTCCTCCTCGAGATCGCGCGGGCAATCATTCCAGACCGACGATAGATAAAAGAAGGTGGTCTTCACTGGACGACCCAACTTTTTGCGCGTTCTCAGTAGCTTTTGAATATCAGGGGCATCCGGATCGAACATGGCCAAATCCGCGAGAAGGAAATGTATTTCTTGCAGGCGCGGAAAACGCACTGACAGCGGATTTCCTGCTACCTCATGTGGCTCGCATAGTCCCAGAAAATGGGGCGCGTCAGTGTTATAGGTGTATATTTTAGTGACGTTGCTAGCTGAAGCTAGCGCGTCCAAAAAGTCGCATCGCTGGCACCTATGATCCAGCCAGATTTCCCGGGCACTGTCCCAGATTTTGTGTATGTTGGCAAGGAATTCGGACAGATCTGAAACTCTGGCAAAAATACACGCGTACGAGTTCCCAGTGATGCCTACGCTCCCAGCGCCGCCGTTATCAAAGGAGCATATATACACCCCATGGGTATCGGCGAGGAGCTGTTCGTCGTCAATGATGCGATTGCTCACAGCATTTGTGTTGGTGCGAGGATGGACGATATCGGAATAAATGAAGATTTCGAGAGGGAGATCTAGCTGAGGTAGAAGTGTGCTGCAGAAGTTCTCGACGTTGCAGCCAGGACCTGTGTTCATGATAAAGGCCAGCCTCCTCAGTTTCGGTAAGGAGATGTGTCGGAGCACAGTAGAAGAGGTCTGGGAAGGATCGTCCAAATTTCTGGGAAATTCGGAGCAGAACATGAGATCCTCTAACGTCGAGCTGCAGTTGTGCAGAAGTTCTAATAGTCCTTGTTGGCTACCATGAAAGCCGTCGGCAGAAAGACGCAGCTGTTTTAAGTTGTGAAATCCGCACGACATGAAGCTCCGCCATCTTCTGATGGACAAGGACTGCAGCGCAGGGGTGCTCAGATCGGATAAAAATGGCATAATTTCTGAATGCATGAGGTCATCGTGTCTGGAGGTAAAAACAATTGAGAGCGACTTTAATCTCGATGCTGGTAAGTAACCCGGAAAGCAGCGGAAATACCAGTCGGGTTTGAGGGACCAGACAATCCGCAATCTCTGTATGCGATGTATATGAGAGAGGATGGCCGAGAAGAGTGAGACGGTCAGCGGGGTCTCGGGGAAGCCGATGGATACGTTGAGCATGACGCGCCGGGATCTGAGCAGGGACAGGTTCACATATCCCTCGGCTCCAGGAAGAAGAGTCCCATCGCTAGCAAGAGCATCTAAGCCTAGAACAATCGTTGACCAGAGTGTGGGATCGGCGTCTGCAACAGTACGCCAGTGCCTACAGACAAGACGGACCCTCATCCACTTGAGGTCATTGACCAAGCTCGTAAGGATAACCCCGTTCTCAAGCGTGTCTTCGTCTTCGTCCGCGTCCAAGACAACGTCCCCGTCTCTACTATGACCATTTTCTTGAACCATGCGGAAGATGGTGGATAAAATCTCTGGGGGGAGATGCATAGTATGGGTTGCCGAGTTGCAGATAGTGTGTAAGGAACATAAAATTCCTGCTAGCCGGTGACGGGCTGCGGTTGGCTGTGGAATAAATCAGGGGTGTAATCAGGAGCAGGTGGGTTAACGGTGCGCTCAGGCTATAGCTGACTTACATCTATCCCTATACTACGAAAGAGAGTGACCAAGAATTAACCACTTGTGGCAAAATAATGCTTTGAAAACGTACTCGGCGACGATCCTGTTGTGGTCCAAAGAATTAACAATATTTTCCAAGTAGTCGAGACATTCATTAAATTTACTAAGGGCAGACATTCGAAGATAGTCCAAGTTGTAGTAAGTCGATAACCAAGAGTAAAGCCGCCGTTGTGCAGTGGGCCAGTGGCACAACTCAATGGCACAACAATGGCAACACGGAGATCCCCGGGCGCTAATGTACTTTGTAAGCGTGTTTACGCTAAACATCCGACATATGCACGGCGGGGGGGCAACGACCTTGAGAGTTCCTCGAGTCACCACAATTCTCATGTCGCAGGTCTTCAACATGAACTGGGCTATTTCAACCGTCAATATGGCTCTATATCATGGATATACATAACTTGCACCCAGGATGCCATTGACGCCTTGTGGGAGGCAACGTAGGAGTCGGCGTTTCGTCGTCCTGAGCCATAACATACCCTTTGACCAACGAACTTGATTTTGACTTTCCATGGATAATGAAGAGGTCAGATTTTCTTCTATATCATCAGAAGGAAGCTAACCCCCCACTTCTCTTTGTTGCTGATAGACTTTGGACTACCATGAGCCCGTAAACCCCGGGACCGCAGTCTTGTCTGAACAGGGTGTTGAGGTATGTGGTACTTGATATGCATGGGCCTCGTGCTTTGACCCCTCATTGTAGACGTCGAAAAAATCAGCCGACCAAGATGCTACGCGCTCTGTGGCCAGCTGGGATGCCATCGCGCAACAAGCAGGAAGGGTTGATGAGGAGAAGCTTCAAGATCTGAAGGAGGATATTGATACTATATTGGTTTTTGTGAGTACATATTTCGCTTCAAGGTACAATCGCTGAAAATTGGGTACGCTCATAGGCCGGGCTGTTCTCCTCGGTGTTGACAACGTTTCTATCTGCGTCCTTCCAGAACTTGCAAGTCGACAACTCTGCCTTAACCGTCCAGCTTTTGCGTCAAATCGCGATACAAGGAAACGGAGCAACTGGTAGTACTGCCTTGGCCCTAGGCGAAATCTCACAATCGTTCTCGCCTCCGGCATCAGCAATAAGCGTCAACGTCCTCTGGTTTGCAAGCCTGATCATCACACTGACGACGGCGTCTGTGGGATTCCTCGTGAAACCCCACATACGAAGGTACTTGGATGCGGACTCTATGTTATCCATGCGGAACCGTCTTCGCATCCGACATTTCCACTACGCCACGTTCATCCGATGGCGGTTCTTCGAGATTGCGACAAATCTGCGACCGTTGCTGCAGTTTGCACAAGGACTCTTCTTCGTGGGTTTGTGCATCTATGCTATGTCGATTCATGATAGCATTGGCATCACTAGCATCATACTTGTCGCGTTCTGGGCGTGTCTCTTTTTGGTCCTCATAGCTCCTTCGCACATATCAACACTCAGCATGATTTCACGCAAAATCATGCTTCTGATGGGCGGCATAACAAGATTAACGTTTTGTGCAAGGTCTCACGCCACTTCAGATGAAGAGCGGGGCGATACACTTGCTTCCCTGCCTCACAGCCCGTACCTGCCGCTAGAAGAGCGCACTCATGACGTCCTGCGTACCAGCCTCAATATATGCCGCGTTCCTGGAATTATCAACTGTCTTACACCCTCAACCAGAGCCCGGTTATTGCGTTCCCTTTCTCATCGGCCACTCTCGGATAGCGCGCATGACATTCTCGGTCGCAATTTCACCGGTAAGGTTGTCTAGTCTGACCCGTCTTCTCTGTTTATGTTTACCTCCCGTCTGTTCTCAGGGCGAAGCCAATTTCTGCGAAGCGTCTCCACCCTTCTAAGCGACTACGCGACAGGAAAGCTTGATAAGACGAATCTTGGAAACTTCAACGTCGTGCGACTTAGCCTGTGGCTGGCGCGCCTCCTCGAACAGGCAACAGCCAGTATCACGGACGTTTCGGGAGAATGGGAGGCGCTTCTCACTGTTCTCAACAAAGCACTCAATGCAAGTCTCACACAACGGACCTCTGCTGAGGTGTGGGCGGCTCAGACGCCGCTAGCAGCAAGCTGTCTGGACATTCTTGTCTCTATCCGCGCGTCGGAGGAGGTCGATGGCCCGATTTTAGTGCCTGTAGAGCTTCTTGAAACTCTCCGCATATTCCTTGATTCCAAAACCCCTGGCCAATTGCACAACGATATACACCCACCCTCAAATTTATCACGCAGCAACGCTGAAGCGCAAGATACCACATCCTACGCCATTGCGTAAGGCCGTTGTCCGCGCTCCCGGGAAATCTTGTGCGATATCGGCTATAATCATCACCGCCTCGACCGGCGGCTAAGTACTGCATGTTATAGACAGCGCCCGCTAGAATTCACCCATGTCTCGGCGACGTTATTTTTACCGTAACTCTATCGGTCGTCCGCCTCCCTTTTCGCACTGAAGTATGACACTGTACATGGCGGTATCTGGTGATGCTGAACGCTTCGTGGAGCTCCTCCTAGCCTTGTCACATCCCTAGCACGGCTCCACTACACCATTCCTCCGGCGGCCAGGTCTAATTCTGTCAACACTCATATTGCACGTTATGTACTTCCCTCTATAAGTTTGTTATGGAAGAGGCTTGTATGAACGAGTTGAGTAGTGTTCAACTGTTTGCAGGCAGCAATGCTGATATCCCGTGTGTTTCCACAGCCATCGGGAAGATTGTAACATGCTTCCGCGGTGTCGGCGAAGATCTCACCCACTAGCACATGAAGCTATCATTCACATCTAAAGTCAAAGTGCGCCATCTGTTGAACACTGTCAAAACCAAGCATGAATGGAGCTTCCACATTAAAGAGGTATATATTATCACGCGCAGTGATTACTACCAACGTGAATTTGTTCCCGTCTTCATACAGCCATTCATGATGGAATCCACGCCTACCCGGAGTTCGGCTAATTTGCACGATACTGAATCATCGCAAGATGAACGACGGCCGGAGGGCTCTAATCAACCGACGAGTCAACAGAAAACGGTATGTGCTACAGCCGTAGGGTACGATGCGGGCATCTAAATTCGCTCTCATCGTCTGCGTTTAGATAGCTGGTTTCGATGGATTCCCTCAGTCCTCAAGTGAGCCTCTGGACTCGACTGTTGTAGACTCCACGGGAGATCAACAGAAGCCCAATGATAAAGTCGGACAGGTTAGTCTGCGGTGTCCTTTACAAAGCTGTTGCTGAGTCGTTTGAAGAACGAGGAGATGACATGTTGGGCTACGGTAGCTCAAGAGGTCAGGAATAAGGATGAGAACAAAGTCAAGCGAATAAAAGAGGATATGGATATTGTGCTGACTTTTGTAAGCGCGGATACTTGTCGATACCGCTGATTATCCTGATGAAGAGATTACCTCCAGACGGGTCTATTCTCGGCTGTCTTGACTACCTTTCTTGTTGCATCCTTCCCAGCCCTTCAGGAAGATGATCTGGCAACATCTGCGCAGCTCCTTCGTCTTCTGGTGCTACAAAACAGCCACCAAACCAATTCAAATAGCCTTCCTCAGGACGTGCTTCAGGACGTGCTGAAACCACCACCTTTTACCCCTCCAGCTTCTGCAATCCTCGTCAATGTTTTATGGTTCACAAGTCTCCTTATCACACTCTCTACCGCATCCTTTAGCTTTCTTGTGAAGCAATGGCTGGGCGAATATCTCGACATTGATCATAACAACCCGCTTGCTCGCCTTCGTATCCGGCAGTTTCGACACCAAGGCCTTCTTCGGTTCAAAGTATTCGAGATCGCATCTAGCCTCCCCCTTCTACTGCAATGCGCTCTTGCATTGTTTTACACAGGACTTTGTGTATACACAAACTCGACCCACATTAGCGTTGGGTTGACCTGCATTCCCATGGTCATTATCTGGGCGTCTTTATTCATCGTTGCCACTGGCTATCCCATTTTCTCGTCGATATGCCCGTATCGTACAACTCTTCTACCGGAAATGTTCAAGAAGATGAGAAAACTGCTGCTCCGAAAACCACGACTTGCCACCATCTGGTCTTACCAATTTCGCGAGATGACGGACGGTCAACTCATTGAGTTTGACGAGGATCCACGAATACCTTTGGAAGAGAGCCAGATTGCATCGAGTGAGCATGCTGATCTCCGGATTCTGTACGATGCCGCATCGTACAGCGCACAATTAGGGGCGCTACTCCAAAGAAGGATGCCTATAGACTCTATGTTTATGTTCTTCCTTAAGGTCATCGATTCTCATCTACCCCCTCTTCCTGCTGCATACAGCCTCTCTATAGACTCCGCCTCTACAAAATCATCCACTGCTCTCTTTGGCCTGTCCAAGCGAATTGGAAGAGCCGCAAAAGCCGGTCTGGGCAAGCTTTCGCGGGGCACGAGGTCGTCTACGATAGCGGGTAGTATCGGCGAACATTCAGCTGTTGACGGGCAACACGGCGGGAAGAATATGAAGGAAAACCTGATTGTCGGAGCTGATCCACAGCTTATCGACCACCGTCGTTTATTGGACCTACGGCCATTGACACAAGCGGTTTCGGATGGGCTACTCTTAGCTACTATGTCATTCGTGAAGCAAAATCGCGACGATACGGAATATTTCACCACCAATCCGTCGCCCATAGTAGTCTCTCGGCTTCGTGCGATCAATTCCCCTGCAGTTATGTCTCCGTCCTCTACAGCCACGCCATCCCAATCTATTACCAGGCGTCGCAGGGCTGCTTGCATGAAATGTGCAGTCCTCGTTCTATTCGCCGAAACCCACCAGCTAACCGATGAGGCACCTGTGACGCAATGGATCAAGGCTTTCCGCGAGGGATTGCTTCACCCCGATTATCCCCGCTACTCAGACGTCTGCGAGATTTTGGCGAAAGCCGACTTCCCAAGGACGTGGTCAGTCATAGATGCAGCCACTCGGAGGTTCGAGACAAAGCATAGAAGCACAGTCGTTAGGATCATCTTGGCTATTCGTGAGGCTTCTCTCAGACGTGCATCAGCGGTGACTATTTCTAGGCCCGATCACAAAGGCAGCTTCATCATGCAATGTGCGCCTAAGTGTCTTACCTCGAAGCACACTCCCCAGTCAGAGGATACCAAGAAACCTACCGTGAAGAAGGATGATTGGAGACCGATCTCTGAATTTACGACTGTGATGCAGTGTGTTAGCAGAGGTCGCATCTCTGGATCTGAACTTGTAGGCATTCATTTTATCTTGGGAGACGAGCTCAAAGAATGTATCGGTGAGCTCTCTTCGGCTTCGACTACCATCAAACCATATGTTGCCGCACTCGAAGCCGTACTCAGTATGATTCATGGGAAATATGGCAAAGTCGCTGATAATGCTTTCAAGGCCCTCTTCTCCGTTCTTTCCGACTCGAAATTCGTTACTATCTACTCCGACCTCCGCCCGGAGACCAGACAAGAGATCTTGAAGGCTATATCAAGATATCTATATCCAGAACGACTGTTCCTAGATGCTAGCGCAGACGGTAAGCTGAAATTATTCGAATATAAACAGCTCGCGCTAAGGACTGCCCTCTGAAGTTCGACAGGCCTTTCTTGAGAGTCTAACGCGGCTCTTAGTAGAAACCTACGCGGATTCAAGCTCCAATACCAGCTCCACGGCTGGTATTGCAATCACAATTACCCCCATACGCCTCGACGTTGCTCGTTTGAGTCTACGCCTGCTATGGATGCTTAAGGACTCTGTGAAAGCATCCCATGCTACCAATGGTGAACAGCGCACTGGAGGAGAAAAGCTCGCTGGAAACGCAATGACGTCCGTCAGAAAGGGCAAAGAGGTCATCCGAGGTGATAAGTCTAGAGGCGTACTCGCGTTAGCAGCCCAATGGGAGAAAGTATTACAACTCGTACGCGAACCCTTAAACCAACACATCCAACAAGCACTTATTGATCTACCTGAGCCACGTTACCGGGACCCAGCTAAGAAACGGTCGGAAGAGGACCTCAAGAGATGGCAGAATGTGGGGAAGCTTTACGGTCTTATGGACTGCGACGAGGTAATCAAAGCGGGCACAGAGCTAACAGAACTCCTCAAATTAGCGGTCAAGGACGACACCTCTGATCACGAAATGAGGACGTACAAAGTGACAATGAACGCGGCGATCGCGAAGTTCTACAAGATGCTGAGTGGACATGCAAAGAGTGTGGGAAAAGCAATCGAAGAAGCACAAAAGCAGGTTATAGAGAAGCCCTCGCCAAATGGGCGCCACAACCATCACTATTCCGCTTTTCGGGTACTATTTGGTTCAACAGATGAGGAGGTCAATCGAGTGGCCTGGTACTCGGAACTTACAAGGTGCTGGGGGCGAAGGACTCCCAGAATGGAGAACAATGAAAATATCGAGCTTGCGTAGTAGATAAAATGACGCAAAAATTGTCTATTGTAGTTGCGTATGGTCATCGCTGAACACGACGAATTTAGAATGTTGCATGTGCAGTATGATATTGTACCCGCACTCAATTCAAAAAGAAACCGTACGTCAACAGGTTTCCCACGCCACAAAGCATGAGTGAGAGAGCTCGGGTATCGAGCTCCGTCTTTCTACAACATCTCAAGACAGTCTAGTTGCTATCTGCCGCTGTAGACTGACCATATATTACACAAAGAATCTATATCAACCTGACATCCATACGCAGCCATGCATGCAAATGTAACGGCAAAGGTCAGATCTCGTCGGTCTACGCTGTAGAGCTTTGCTAAGCTATGGAACTCATCTGCAAATATTCACGCAGAAACAGCAGGAGCAAATCGCTGCATTGAAGCGAGAAGTTATAAGCCTGCAGAGCGCTCTAGGGTCGGTGGAGTGTGCATCCTGGCACTTGAATACAGCCTACTGACATCGATCGCGTATGTCCAGACAGAGCGAGAGTGCGGATGCTATCGTGTCCCAGCACATTAAATTACTTCATCAATACAACGAGACCAAGGATGCAACTCAGGTAAGGCGCATATAGCCTGCTATTTCAGCGGAGCTGACTATAGAACGCAAGATTCTCATGGGACGGGTAGGTCACGACGGTTTGAGCTGTGAGATTATAGCTCATCCTACTAGCTCGCGGGGCATCGTCAAACCACCATTCGTCAGCTATACAGAGAATACGGGCTTACCGACCAAGATTAAAACCGGGTAGAAGACATCGGTAGAGAACTAGCTGTTTTATAGTGAGAGTATAGAACAGGGTATTTCTAACGGACCTAACGGACGTGTACCATACTGTATTCAACGGGTATTACATGCAGATATTATGTGGGGTATGACAGTCAATGAAGAAACGCATACAAGACAGATACTTAGATCATAATCAAACTAATAACGCCTGTCCTGATCGTGATTGTCACGAGCGCAGCGAAACGATGTTGGTCCGTTCGAGCAAGCCTTTGACCCGTCTTCCGAGACGCTCTCCCTCCATCCTACGTTCCCAGATCTGATATGCAGGGGTTTTCTTCTTGGGAACCCACGCGCGTACATGTCTTTCGCCACCCTCGGATGTCTGCTCGGTCCTTGTGACAGAAAGGTCAACGACACGTGGCGAGCTCGCGTACTTGATCACGTCGCGGAACAGCAATTTTGACTCCGCGGCGAGCGTGCGTAGCGACACGGGAGCTAGCGGGTCATCGGACTCGGAGTCTGATGTGTCTGAGTTTCCAGAGGCCACAAGTGGCGGGGTAGCTTCGCGGCTGATGGGTTCTGGAAGAGGTGGTAGCGTCTCGATCTCCCGTAGCAAGTCTTGCCCCTTGAGATACGAGTTCTCCGTGCGCAGGAATCGTACAGTACCACGCAAGGCGTCGATCTATATCGTCCATGATTAGCATATATAGACCATATGAACGAAAACACTTGCCTGATCTAACAAATACGAGGTTTCCAAGCTGCCTTCGACCTGTACGCTTTCTTGTTCTGCCACCGGTTGTCCTGTAGGAGCTGCAATGTCGCATGTCAACATCCATCGCAACTTCTCAGATCGCATATACCCACCTTGCTTCTCCGTGGCACTCGCAGCCTGCTTCAACTTCGCGTTATCCTGCTCAAGCGCATCGAGATCCGCCTGGAGCTGCTCCATCGCCTCCTCGTACGCCTTCTCCTGCTTGCGTGCCTTCTGCAACTCAGTCTCCAGATCTGCGATGGCGTCCGCTTGCTTCTTGACCGTCTCCATGCGGCGCTCCATGAGCTCAATCTTCACGCCCGCCTCTTGTATATGCTGGTCCTTCGACTTGAGGTTGCGGACGAGAGCCTGCATCTCGTCATTCAGCTGAGCAACCTTGCGCTCGGCTTCTACGTTGATCGCGGTAGCCGACTTGATCTCGTCGATGCGCACGATCCATGGTGCAGTACCAGTGACTGCAAAGCACTCAGTGCACGACACAGATAACACAGCAGTCACGTACCCTTGAAGACATTCTCATGCTCGCTAGCAAGAGCAATCAGCTTGTTCAGGTCTTCGACAACCTTCGCGAAGAACGTTGCCACGGCCTCCCAAGACTCAGGACCGTCCTTCTGGCTCTTGCCTACCGACGAGGCTGCACAGTCCTTCACAAACGAAAGCACCCTTGACAGCTGGAACGCCGACTTGGATACTCGAACCTCCGTGAGGTAGGGCATGACGCGCTGCGCTAGAGAGAAGCCGAAATTGACCAATTCGGGAACGTCGTTATTCAGTGCTTGCAACTGCGGAACAAGCGGTGCCTTCAATGCAGTCGAGTCCTGGATCAAGTCTTCCAGACGTCTTGCGAGCTTCCTGCATGACGTCGATTACAGCCCAAACACGTCAAATGAGACGGAGAAGCTTACTTTGTCAGGACCTTCACTCCTCTGCATTGGTCAAGTAACTTCTGCAAAGGAGCATAGAAGTCTTCTTCCTTATCGAGTCCGGCAAGCTCAATCTCTTGGTCTAGTCGACAAATGAGCAAACTGTGATAGCACAGAACTCCGGATACTGACCTTCATCCTTCATGATGCCGGAGATAGACGTCTTGATCAACCCGACACTTGCGGAGAACATCTCTAGGTCGTAGTCGAAAGAGAGCGCGTATCCAAGCTCGCGCTCGCCCAAGTCAAACTCGAAGCCGCTGAAGTACGTCTCTGCCAAGTGATCGAACTGCGACTGCATCCTAGAAAGTCGTCAGTACGTCAAGCTGACTGAGACAACACGTGAAACACGCACTTCGCCGCATCGCTGACGCACTCGTACACGCGGAACTCCTCTCTACGGAGCAGCTCGACGTGCATGTCGATGCGCTTTTCCATAGGCGAGATGTCAGGGTAGATGCGTCCAACATTGAGGAAAGACTCCACATCGCAACGGCGCATGATCGCGGCGAAGCGTTGGCAGATAATCGACAGGGCGGAGAGCCGGCCTCGCATCTAATGCAGGTCAGAAATCGGAGATCACGATGCTCCTGTAGAAGAGACGTACCTCGCAAATACCGACGAGCGCCTCGTTGACGTCCCCGTTGAGTGCTTCGGGCAGGTTCTGTCCCTGGGCAGTGAAGGTGTTGATGAGGTCGAACTTGGCTGCAAGGCGTTGGAACAGGAGATAACAACTTGTCGCATCTGTATCGGACTCGACGTAAAGCTGCGGCAAATAAGGCTATACCAGAGCCATGATTAATCTTTCATGTCTCGTTCGTGTCGATATTGGACGCGGGCGTACCTGGACAATGGCAAGAAGCTCCTTGGCCTCCTTGGCCTCGATACGCCGAAGCTCAAGTTCAATCGCCCTGGCTTGGTTCTTGGTAGCCGAAGACTGCAGCTTCAAGTTCAGGGACATCATCGCCGCATGCTGCGATGCAGCCGCTGCAGACTCGTTCTGCGCAGTCTGCGTCTCCGTACGAAGGGTATCAAGCTCACTGTAGGCGGAAATCAGTATTTCCCTTGATCAAAGGCGGTTTGGCGTACGTCTGTAGCTGCAGCACGAGCTCGCGGAACTGGACGATAGTTCCTTCCAAGTCCTGGCATGCATCTTCCAAGCTCTGGATTTTGCGTGCTTGTTCCTTGAGTTCGGCATCCTTGGCATCTGTTACAGATGTTAGCTACGATTTTCTTCGTTAGGGATATTGGCGTACCGATATCCTCTTGCAATGCCTTCTCCGTCTCCATATGATTCTCTTCGAGCTCATCGTTGAGCTCCTTGAGCGCTTCGAGATCTTCAATCGTAATACGCATCTCTTCGATTTTCTGTGAACCAGGCGATTAAACGGCATGTATCCCGAAATGGGAGGGACTTACCTCGCCGAGCAAGAGATTGCGCTCTGTGAGCTGAACGAGCATCTCTTCTGCGCCTAAAGCATCGTCAAGCTGGAGTTTCAAGTCCTCAACTTGCACCTCAGCATTGGTCAGCTTGATAAGTGTCGACTCATATTCCGCTATTGTAGAATGTAAGTATGAGGCGAGCAGTAGCGATAGAAATCTTACAGCGCAGGTCTTCGATGCCGTTGATGTCTTTCTCAAGCTCGTTTATACGCTTGCGCTGTTCTTGCTCAGTTTCCTGTGACAGGTCGCGTAATCTGAAGATCGATGTCAAATGAAATCATGTTTCGGAATCAAAATCGTCAACATACCGTATAAGAGCTTCCTTGAGCCGCTCATTCTGCTTCTCGAGTTGAACATATGCTAGAGACTGCTTCGCGGCAGTTTCACCTCCGTCTTCGGCGCCTTTTATCAACGCGTAAGCTCCAGTCACGTAGATTCGTAGGACGAAAACGTACCTCCGCCATCCCGCAAGTGCTGTAGCTCGACCTCAACTGTAGCCAGCTGCTCCCGTACCTCCTCTAAATCAGCCTCGGCTGCCTCCGCCCGCTCTTCAGCCATCTCCTTGTCCAACATGGCCATCTCCATCTGCTCCTGCGCGTCTGCCATCCGGCCGTCATGTATCGACGACAACTGTTGCGCATCGGCAAGTTCTCGTTTCGTAGCTATGAGCTCAGTTTGCAGTGAGTTGAGTTTGGCTTGTAGCTTGGGTCGCAAAGCCACGAACGTCTCTGCTTCGCCAAGTCGGGTTTCTAGTTCGCGGACATGCCGTGCGTCATCTGTGCGCTTGGCCTCTAAAACTCGGATCTTTGCTCGCAATTCTTGTAGTTCAGTATCATCGGGAGGTGGAGGAGGCTATATCCGGGAGAATTGCTAAGTGAATGATTGAATATTCATGTAAAAAGACCACACACTAGGGGTTCGGCTATCAGAGGTTGTGGTTCTTCTTCAGCTTCTGGAGGCTCTGGTTCTGGCTCTGACTCTGGCTCGGGCGGAGCAGGTGGTGTTGAAACACGACGGAGTGTAGATGGCTGATGAGGTGTAGAGCTTGGGTGTGACAAAGACGCATGCGAAGAGCCTCCACTGACATTTCTGGTCGCATGTTCCTGAGGCGGCGAGTCGAAACTTCGTTGCCGTGTCAAGGTAGGACTTGTTGCCTCAGACAAGAGAGAACCACGTCGTGAGCCTGTTCGCGACAAGTTCTGAGTTGGGTGTCCCTTTCGTGTCGGCGAATCTAGACGTGTACGCGAGGAGGTAGGAGATCCGTGAACATTAATAGGCGGGACTTTGACAGGACTACTAGGGACTCGGGCAGGACTACCAGGAGGTTTCACTGGACTACCATCGCGTGGCGAACGAGAGGCAGTAGAAGCGCGGCCTGTACTTGATGTCCTTTGATGACTTAATGCAGGCCGGTTCACCTGCAATGTGGCGTAAACTGCGCGTGTATGTAGTAACCAGATGATCCAGACGTACTGAAGCCGTCAGTCGAGGATCTGGTGTCGCTTTGACAAGCCTGACCTGGCTCGGCCGAGCAAATACACCATAGTTCTTCTTGCAAGTAAAATATCTGATGCCTTGGACTGTTCCGTCGTTCTTTCCCTTTGGTTCATTGAGCTCGACGCCTACCCATTTCCCCGCAGCAAACGATGTTGCACCGCAAAAGCGGACCACGCCTCGGCCTCCATTCCCTGCCGTCACATCCACTGTTGACCCAAGAGGAAAGTCCGGCGACGACATCGTGTCGAAAGGGAGAGAAAGGAGGCCTCGAGACCCGCTCGGAGTAGATGAGAGGTAAGCCTGACGTTGGCGAGAGGTCGCGTCGCGTCTGACGCGCGCTTGCGGGGTAAGAGACAGTATTCAATCGGACTTTCAATTTGTGAAGACATATAAGTAATTCACCTTAAGGCGGTAAGTAACTGTCAGAAGAGCTAGTAAGAAAATTACTTACCGGGTAAACAGCTAAACTACCTTCACTTGAAGCGCCGGGGCAAGACCGAATGCCTCGGATCCTAACACTGCTCTCCAAGGTTGTCCATCCTCCTAGCATTCTGGCTGAGGGGGCAGTAACCAAAAACGTCGTACTCAGTACGGCTGCTGGACACTCGTCTGTTGTGGTATGAGTCACGGTTTGAAGACGTCCCGAACACTCATGTACAGCTCCCTCATCCAGTAACCACGCTCATTACCACTCGTTCTTGACCCCCTTCACGAAGTCAGACGGATCATTGGAAGGATCTTGCACGGGATCATGCAGTACGGCTACAGAGAGGACGGTGCGCTCACTACGCTATGCTTCCATGATACTGGGCTTACGCATGTGCTACGATTGAACAGGAGTGGTCCCTTGGGGTACAAATGGCGTAATGCACAACGGACGAGGGTCAGATAGAGATTCATCGGTCACAGAACGAGATTACAGGTCCTCATCCCGCTCCGACCCTTCTTCTGGCGCAAGACATGCTCGGGGCATTAACGGTCATTCGGAACCAGGTGGTCAGGCAGGTTCGATCGCTACTTTGCAAGACAATACCCCGAACCTCCCCTATTGGTCTGCAAAAAGGCATCTTACTTGTGGCAATCCTACGCCCCCACCGCCATGGACCCCCAAGATGGCACCATGGCGCGCTTCCCCCTCGAAGCTCAAAACTCATAACGCGGCATTGGTTCTGTGTCTGAACATAGACGTAGATCCCCCAGATGTCGTCAAAACGGATCCTTGCGCAGTGATGGAATGTTGGGTCGATCCACATACTATGCCCTCCTATAAGGCTTTGGAGATTATTGGCGCCAATCTTCAACACCAGTTCGAGGGGTTAAGTCCGAAGATCACATACAAGCCCTTCTTGGACCCCAACGATAACGAGCTCCGGGACGGCTGCGCTCGTGCTAGACAGCAGGCGAAAGATGATGCCGTACTGTTCTACTACAATGGCCATGGTGTTCCGAAACCGACACCAAGTGGCGAATTATGGTGCTTCAACCGTAATTATACTCAGTATATACCTATCTCTTTGCAGGAACTACAGCGTCATCTGGGCACCCCCTGCGTGTATATCTGGGATTGCTCTGCAGCCGGCCATCTGTTGAACAACTTCAATACTTTCGCAAAACGTCTTGATGAAGAGAATCTAGCAAATCATAACACTTCGCGTCCACCATACTCAGAGTCCATTCAGCTAGCTGCCTGTCTCTCGGACGAACAACTTCCTTCCTGTCCAGAACTTCCCGCAGATCTCTTCACGTCATGCCTCACTTCGCCCATCGACATCGCCCTTCGGTACTTCATCATGAACAATCAGCTTCCCAGCAACATCACCGCTGATATGGTTATGCAACTTCCCGGTGACCTGAAAGACCGCAGAACACCGCTCGGAGAGCTGAATTGGATCTTCACAGCTATCACCGATACAATCGCTTGGACAACGTTCTCTCGCGAGGTGTTTACGCGATTGTACCGCTCGGATCTCCTCGTGGCGTCTCTGTTCCGGAACTTCCTGCTCGCGGAACGCATCATGAAGAACTACCACTGTACGCCACATACCTCTCCGCCACTTCCGTCCACAAACACTCACCCTCTATGGGCCTCGTGGGATCTGGCCGTCGACGCCTGTCTTAGACAGCTCCCGGATTTGCTCAAACATACCGACCCTGTTGCAGGGGGCACCCCGCGATCACTGACTTCGAACCGCCGACGGACGGCGGCAACCCCTGCGCCTCAGCCCGATCCCGTCACAGGAGAGAAGCCTTACGCGTACATCCCCAGTCGGTTCTTCGCAGACCAGCTGACCGCTTTCGAGGTATGGATATCGCGTGGCGGTTCTGCGCTAACCAAACGTGGACCTGCATCCCTGCCTATGAGCAGAGATCGCACTCCCAGTCCAGATCCCGCGGACGGCGGCCCCGACGGCGGCCCGGCACCGCACGCAGATACTGCACAAAAGCCTGTCGACAATACTCCTGCCGATAAACACTTGGTTCCTCGCAAACCACCGGACCAGCTCCCCATTGTGCTACAGGTGTTACTGTCACAGCCACATCGGCTTAGAGCTCTGATACTACTGTCACAGTTCGTCGACCTGGGACCTTGGGCCGTTCATCTAGCGTTAACTATCGGTATCTTCCCATACATCTCTCGTCTGCTGCAGGCCGCTGGACAAGATCTCCGTCCGGTACTCATCTTCATCTGGGCTCGCATTCTTGCAGTAGACCCCACCTGCCAAGTCGAGCTGCACACCCAATCAGGCTTCAAGTATTTTGCAAATGTCCTCTCACCACAGGACGACCCGCGCCTAGCCACGATCCCCAACAGCTCAGAGCACAGAGCAATGTGTGCATTCATTCTGTCGGCTATTGCACGTGACTATCCTTCCGGGCAGAACGTGTGCTACGGCGAGGGCGTGTTCGAGGCGTGTTTCGAGCGCCTCGACGAGGGCGACTTCCTGCTGCGCCAGTGGTGCGCCCTCTGCATCGCGCAGATATGGGACGACAACGACGAGATACGGATCAAGGGCGTCGACATGGGCACCCAGGACAAGCTCATCACGCTCCTTTCGGACGACTCGCCTGAGGTGCGCGGCGCCGCTCTGTACGCACTTGGTACGTTCCTGGGCGCCTCTGGCTCCCCAGACCCCAACAAGCAGGGCGGCGGCGGCTCTGGCAGCATGAACCACCTGGAAGAGCGCATACATTTCCGTATGGAAGTGGCTGTGGTTACGGGTGCCGCGCTGGCTATCAAGGAAGATGCCAGTCCCATGGTCCGGAAGGAACTCCTCGTACTGATTAGCTGTCTGGTCAAGGAATGGAGGGGCTACTTCATCGTCTGCGCTTGGATATACTGGGAAGAGGAACGCCGGCGGCAGAACCCTCATGTCGACGACGACGAGAATGTCGCGGCGCAAGCTGTGGCGGAGTGGCTCGGTGGCTTTGACGACGAAAACTATCGCGAAGAGAATCGTGTATGGCTCTCGTCGTTCTTCACCATTTACTGTGTGCTCCTCGAGCTATCAGTGGACCCCTACCTAGAGGTAGCTACCAACGCTCAGACCGTGGTGGACTACGTCACTGCTCTCCTACTGGAGTCGCCCTTCAGCAGGCTCGAAGGCGCATCGCTTAACTCCCCTCCTCCTTGTCCGCCAGAGATCAACGTGACTCTACACAGCCATAGCCCTCGCTTGCGCGCACCTTCACAAGGGCCTCAGGCACTCGTCCAATCGCCCGTAGTAGCCTCCGCTCGACCGACCGTTACTCGCAGTGACACGGCCAGTACATTCTCCGGTGTAACCAACACGATAAAACGCACGCAGTCCTTCGCCAATGCTCTCAGGAGTCTTGCAGGGACCATCGCATTCCCCTCGCTTGATGATGGTCGCTCTTCACCTCGACCCCCTACCCCCGGCCGTTCCGAACCTGCTGGCGTTTCCCGCCCACCTTCGCCCAACCTCAACTTTGCTCAATATACTTCTCCATACTCACGACCATCAACACCACCAGGCCACCACTTCCCATCGTCGAACCACTCTTCGCCGCGCCCGCCTTCAAGGGGCGCCTCGGCATCGCCGCAGCCCGTTATGGACTACTTGGCCTCAGACGTCATGGAGGCGTTAATGGAGGAAGATATGGAGCGTTTGAGGGCGCGTCGAAGGGCGGTCACGCGATTCAGGCATCATCATCACCATGGAGGGCTCAATCCTGCTATGTCAAGCCCGTCGGGAAGCACGTTCTCAGTCGACTCCACCAACAGCAGTATAATCTTGGGTCTTGGTACAGGAGTGGGCATCAGAGACGCGCTGCCGCTTAAGAGCAGGTTCTACGATTGGTGTGCTGAGTACTTCAAAGAACCACAGATGAGGGTATGCAGTATCCCAGTATGCTCAACGTGTTGGCTAAGACCGATATTTTGTGTAGCAACCAGAACCGGACGAACCTGGCAGCGTAGAGTACAACTACCAAGTCTGGCGGCAACAGCGGAATGAACAGGTCATCAACGATACGCGGGGACAGGCTGAAGAGGCTGGTAAGCAGCAGTATACATTCACGCTCATCCATGATTTTTGACGATAGAGGGCAGACTGTTGCCGCTGGGATAGGCCGGTCGTGACAATCCAGACTGGCGCCTTCCCGGCTCAACTGGCTTTCCATGCATATGACCCTCACTTTGCGGTTGCAAATGAAGGCGACTCCATTACGTGCGTATTGAACGAGCAAATCAGTCGTGTGACGCGCTGATTTATCTCGCCTACAGCGTATATGATTGGCTTCAGCGGAAGCGGATCTCACAGTTCTTCAATGGTAACCCAAGAGGCACGAGTATCACGTCGCTCCATTTCATCAACCAGGACGTCGGCGGTATTATATTGACAGCAGCAGGTAAGACACAGTTTCTCTTTCGGAGGATTTGGTTCTCATCCCTGTATAGCCGATGGAATCGTCCGGCTCTATCGCAACTATGATCCCGCTGTCAGCACGGACCCAGTACAAATGGTCAGCGCGTTCCGGGGCCTCAACGAGGTTCTGCGGCTGAGGCGAGGGGCAGGTGTTGTGACAGCTTGGAAACAGAACGGTGGCAACTTGCTCGTCAGCGGTGACTCTCGTATCATTAGGGTATGGGACGCGCATACCGAGGCTCAGTTACTGGTAAGTGTGTATGTCTATTCATCGAGCCTTCATTTTGTAATTTTTGATAATAGGATATCGACACGAACTCGGACAGTCCCGTTACGAGCATAGCTTGTGAGGACTTGAGTGGCTCCTTGTTCCTGACTAGCTTTGCAGACGGGACTGTGAAGTTGTTTGATCGTCGCTTGGAAGAAGACGCTGCTGTTGTCCAAGAATACGCTTCCCACGCATCCTGGGTCCAGAACGTCAAGTGGCATCCGACAGCCAACGGCCAGTTCGTTTCTGCAAGGTGTGTATTTACTTACGCTTTCGGTGCCGTGGTATTTAATGTTTCTTTCGCCATTAAGTCTGGACGGCGAGGTGAAGCTGTTTGACATACGCGGTCAGAGTGGATCAGTACAAGACTGGGACATGTACCCTCATGGTCTTTCGGCGTTCGACTGCCACGAACTGACGGGCGTATTTGCTGCGTACGTCGACGTATCTGCTATACGTAGACATAAGCTCACTATGGCTTGACAGGACATCTGCTGTTACACCAACGAGCTGGAGGACGCAACGAACGGTAGTGCATTCCTTCACCAGGGCTTCCCCTCTTTCTGCACTCTCGACAGTGCTCACAGTTCCTCCCCCACGCGAGCCGCTGTCGACATTCATCCCACGTACCAGCTCCCTCGCGTTCCACCCCAGACAAATGGTGTTCGCAATCGGCTCTCTCGACGGAAACGGTCAGTATTTCGCTATGATGAACTCGCACGTCCGTCTTATACGTCTCCACAGTGCGCATCAACGGGTGCAAATTCGTTAAAGTCCCTTGAGACCGTTTACGAAGCCATAGCCATAGTTTGTTGTCCTCATCTGTTACTGCCACTACTTGCTGTGTCGTGATATGCTGTCGCCACGCTTGCCACTCACCACTTGCACTTACCGCCACTGGCTGGTCATTCCGTCATTTGCGCCTCAAGGGAGGACACTTCATCTTCATCCGTTTCGTTTAGTGTACATCTTGTCTTTGCTGATTTGTTGTTTGCTTTCGCGCGTTCACCGACTGTCCATGAAGTAGTAATTGACATCACAGGTAGCCCGCCGTATTATTTTAGATGTCGTATCGTCCGATGTATGTACATGTCATTTAAGAGAACCCTCCATGCTCTAGGTTAAAAGCTCATCGGTTTCTGGATGAAGAACAGTCCCGACAAGCTCGCTATATAGGACGGTCAGTCGCTGCGTCTCTTTGAGAGAGCTATTGTGTTGACTCACAACTCGTCTCATTCTGTGCGAATCCGCCAAACGCTATCACGTTCGAGACGTAGAACGCCTCACCGTCGCATGAGGCCGAATTTCCGAATGGCTGTGAGTGAGAATCAGGCATTGGTTAGTCGGGATGTGAGGTACGCAAAGCGGATACGTACTCCGGATATACGGGTAGACCCATGTTCCCTGTCAAAAATCACGAAACCAATACTATTGATGAGCTTCCGTTCGAGCTTCGCGTGGAACCCGGCGTGCCCAAACACCCCGGCCAAGGTCTCGTGAGCTGCCAGACAGCGAATTCGTAGGCCAAGGATAGATTGGTGTGTGGATAATTAAACGGGCGCAAATAAAGGGAGTAACTAATTACTTGGGTGAAGAATGCAGCAAAATCACAGACATACCGCTAATGGCGACCCTGTCTGCTTCAGCAAACCTGCAACCGTGATTGAGAGTTGTCGTGCCTACGCTATTCGCGAGGCTGTAAGTTATTTCAATGCCTTCGATCTGCGGAAGTTCAAGAGTAAATAACATAAGTCACGATTATCTCGGCACGAAGGTATCGCTCACCGCGCTGTCCGATGAGACATGAATTTCTCTGATGGGGTAATCAATATCCAGAGTATGCTTGTCTGGTTAAACATAAGGTACAGTATGGTTAGTAGATTGAGACCGGAATCTGTACGAGACGGATGCACACTTGGGTCATCAAGCATATAACTCCCTGTTCATCGTGAATTAGCCACAACACGAAAGTGCGAGAGAAGATGACAAGCTGACCATCAATGTCACGGAAACATATATCACTGAAGAACATGCCAACGGAATCGCCAACGAGTGCTGTTTGTGTGTAGCCCTGCATTTTGAAGAAGGTATTGGTGTAGCTAAGGTCCATCGAGCTGGACGCAACAGCTTTTGTACTCAATTGGTGGCGCGCCAGGCATGTCAGAGGCTCTGAATTTGAGAACGGCTCGGCGGGACAGTTGGACTAGACATAGTCTTCATTCTTTCACGAATTCCGAGTACAATGCCTAGGTGCAGAACTACCCCGGGACGCGTCAGACTACAGGAGACTTGACAGGACGCAAGGAAGTGCCTACTTGCGCCCCGTCGTAGCGAGCATCAGGCTTCCTTCCTAGGAGTAAGATTCACTGGGTGCTTTGGCGTTGAACCGGTCTGGCGCAGCCTAGGTTTCGATACAATACAGTATCTGAGTTGGAACTTGCGCTGCCGTGCATCCATGCAGCGAGATATCTCCTTGATCACGACATAGGACTTGACGGCCCGGGCACGGCGACGTGGAGTGAGCTCTGTATATGGGGCACCATGCATGCCTTCATGGAGTTCGTCAGGCATCCCCTGATGCCGCAAGGTCATTCCGGCGGATTAGAGATCGAGAACCCTACTCACGAAAATGCGGATGCACATGAGGAAGCGGTGCGCTTAACGGGAGGCTGGAGAAATCGAGACATGCCCTGTGCGAGATTCGGTGTATAGGTACGACCTGTAAGGCTCGCGCATGAAGATCTGTCTTATGGCTGAGAGTTGACATGGTAGGATATGCTACGTACTGGTGAGATGGAAACCGGTCTGGAGCTACTCAGCTGAGAGATATAACAATGGAATGCTTCCCGTGACGGTCTCAAGAAGCTCTCTGCACGACGCGTTCATTATGGATGAACAGTACTGAGGCCAGTGCCCTGTTTCCGCCAGGACTTGTGTCTCCGTCATTCGTTATCAACCAAAACCCGGCTGGCAACGCTGACATGGAGCCTAGAGTGCCCGACTCGGGCACGAGCGAATACATCCTTATGATCTGGTATGATAACCTAGTCAAATTTCTCGCAACAAACACATCGGATTTTGACAGAAATACCTTTGTTAGTACACAGAACTTCCTAAAATCTCTAAACAGCCCTATCTGGCAGACACGGTGCAGGAACGATAGCGCTTTTAGCGAAGTCACCAAATCGACAAAGTCGATGTAAAGCCGCGACCCTTGGGCGCATCCATCAAACGTTTATACGTATACAGAGCGATCCGAGACAACCGTTGCAGTGAACGTGTTGAAATATGTTCCTTTGCTTTCCGGGACTGCAATAATACCGGATTTTTTCATTGTGAGTCTCTACAAGCTAGAATAGTGAGTGTGCCATGATTCGTTGTGTGGTCCAATAATCAAGATGAACAGCCCCGGTGGTGGAAGTTGATAGATAGTTAGAGAGGCAGTGTACACCGTAGAAAGAAAGACAGGGCAATGAATTAAGGTTCAGCTAGGAATAAAGTGATTGCCTCGTGTACGCGACGTGAAGCGCTGTTCTGCTTGTCCCTGGCATAGCGGTGAAACCATGATGCCAACATTCCTCTTTTCCTCTACCCCTCACGACCCCTCCCATAGCCCTCCTTGCCTCTTATACCCTCACACTTATCTTCTATTTCTTTCAGGTGACCGTCCAGCGGCGAGATGCCTCGCGAAAACAGCTTCAGCGACTCGGATGGACGATCGCTGACACCAGACCTAGAGGAGGAGCTCGACTTGGATACTTCGTCTCCCATTCAGACCTCAGCACCCGTTCTCCAGCCCATACAGACAGATCTCCCTCGCCAGCAGGCCACCGCGCGGCCCAGTCTCGATGCAAAGGACAACAGACCGTCAGCAACCGTCCGTGTACGTGAGGTCTTCGTGCAATCACCGACCAGGAACCCGCAGAGCGCGACCTCGGAGCGTAGTCACCGGCCACAGATGGCTCCAGGCGATAGGTTCCGCGCAACGGTGCGCAAAATTATCGCAATGCGTCGCGGGTCGACTGCAATGACCCGTGGGCGCATCGGTGCGGAGCCTGGTGTGGACCCTCGTCGCGAGTCGGCGTTCCTTACCTATGGTCATATCAGGCAGCAATGCTTGATTGAAATCGTTGACTACTCCTCTGTGAGGAGCAGCTTTGGACGTATGACGAACCAGGAGTTCATCAATTTCCTATCAGACGATCAGGCAAGCCGGAAAGAACCTTGGGTCAAGGTGCGGTGGATAAACGTGGGAGGTGTTAGCTGGGATGTAGTCAGCGCGCTGGCAATCAAGTACGGTACGTTGTGTCTTGCGAACAACGCGTGCCAGAGGCTCACATAAATCTTGTATCTCAGATATGCACCCACTTGCCCTCGAGGACGTTCTTCACTTCCGCAAGAATGCTCGCTCCAAAGCAGATTACTACATGAAACATCTTTTCCTTCGCGTCCTCTGTCATACTCTTTGCTCGGATGAGGAGCTCGCCGAGACTTCCGGCGAGTCATCCTTCACTGATCTACCCCGCTCGTCATCGCCAACACCGATGGAATACCACGAAGATGAAGATGCATCCTTCGACGACATGAAACAGCGGGAAGACGAGAGAGGGATGTATGGCATGGAAACGGGCTCACGTTATACTTCACGTAACAGCACATTGCGTAATACCGTTCGCCGGAGGTTCAGTCGCACAGGCGATGTGGAAAGCCAGCGCCCTAGTGGATCGAGACAATCTTCATTTGCCTCTCCGTCGTCGACAGTGAGTGTCTCTAACATTTTATCAATTCAAAGCTTGATGAGACACGCCACACCCGCAGACCAAAGATGCGCGAAACGCTAAAATCATCAAGGCTCTCAAGAAAGGCGAGCGCGTCAATGTCAAAATATCTCCCATGTGTATCTTCCTTTTCCGAGATGGTAGGAACTGTCTGAATAACACCTATCAGCACTGTCACTAACTAAATAATCGATGAATGATCAGGCACTGTTATCACCATCCACAAGGACAACAAGCTCAGCTTCACCGCCCCCATTACCGAACGTCTGCGTCAACGCGACACCGGACTGAGGACCACCGCGGACGCCTCGCTGCTAGTAGAGAGTCTTATTGATCTCGGTTAGTGTCGAATTCCGCATCTCTTGGACGACGTCACTTGTCTTGGCGAACCTGGTACTGATATCGATGCGCCTCTGCAGTCGTCGATCAGGCGCTTGAGGTGGTAGAGGAGTACCAGAGCAAGATCCTCAAGCTCGAGCAAGCTGTGCTTCTCAAGCCTGAGATGAAGCACGTCCGTCGGTGTAAGTCATGCTAAATAGAATCAAATCGCTGACAGCGTTGTACTCAAATACTCCCCAGTGCATATATTACAGGGTGACCTCATTCTCCACAAGCGAACCATGGAACCGATCAAGACCGTCATCTACGGTCTTCGTCGGTACGACGTCGACCGTGTGGCGGCGCTCTTGGAGAGGGTCGATCCCTCTGACAAGGTGCAGGGGTACATGAGCCACAAGGCGAAGATATACTTGGTATGTCTCGTATAAACCTGCAGATCAGTTCTTACTGACGGTTCACCAGGCGGACGTACATGATCATATGGAATACATCTTGTCGAGTCTAGATATGTTTGCTGGGATCAGCGAGAATCTGATCAACTATACCTTCAACGTATGTCCACACAAACGGGTTTAAGCACAAAACTCACGTTTTGTATAGATGACGTCCTATGAGATGAACGAAGTAATGAGGCGACTCACTCTGGCAACTATCATCTTCCTGCCTTTGACTCTACTCACTGGATACTTCGTACGTCTCACCTCTTAGTTAACATACGTTGCACAATGTATTCTGACCGTTATGCGTTCTTCAGGGTATGAACTTCAATTCGATGTGGTCTGTCAACGAGCATTCAGATGTGCTGTATGTATCTTCACCGCTATCGTTTGCGGTACAGCACGTTCTGACGGTCATACTATAGCTTCTGGATCATCGCGCTGCCTGTCATGGCTATCGTCATCCCCATGTTCTTGTACTCCGATATGGAGCGGATAGTCAACTATCTGATGAAACGCGTGACAGCCCGTTCGGTCAAACAGGTGCGCTTCCTTCCCGTCTCTTGTTAGCGTTAGGCTGAAGCTGTTGACTGCACAGAAATATAAGCAAGCATGATTACCCTCGCTCTCGCACGCACTACCTTCGCACACTCGTTGACTGATGTCGTTCTTCTCCCTCTCCATGCTCTCATCTAGGCTCTGGGGTTTTTCTTCTGTATATGGATCCACTTTCGTGTCGGAATATTTTGGCATACCAACATACCAACAACGCACATATCTCTTCGCATATCTGTCGTATCGTATCATTTTCATCTGACCTACAGTCTTGCCTACAGTACACTCCTTTGCATCGTTCGTATAGTCTGTTTCCTGCATTGCTATGTTACCCAAGTTACTGTTATATATACGGACTCTATAGTGTGCTCTATCATGGACGTTTCAAAATCTACTACTAGATCTGTATCGTCCGAATACATCCCGCGAAACTGTGATGCTTTGAATTTGGGTCGTCTGAGTGCCATTGCGAGCCTGCTGGTCGTTCGTATGCGGCATACTCGTAAAAACAAGAATCGTGACGCTTCTTGGCGGCTGATTTCGTGTGGCTTGTCTCCTGCGCTCACTGCAGACCGCAACTGAACTTTTGCGTATCGTTCCATAAGCATAATGTCTGTGTCTAGTAGAGTCGCGGAATGCCTCAACTATTTGGAGAGCGTATTCACACAGCCTGGCTTACACGGCAGCGTTGGCGGGTATGTCCTCAAAGCCGTCATTCGTTGCAGTGACGTTACACAGTCTCACTTCCTTCATTTCAGAACGCTTGAGGATGTAGGCGTCGATGTAAGAAAATTGTGTAATGACTCCCAACTTGCTGTTCTAACGTCCCCATCGCTGCGATAGCTTCTAGCAACCGATCGACGACTCATACGCATATCGTGCGCGTTGCGTACCCTCCGTAATGCCAAACTGTGCATCATACGACTACCTCCAGAGATTCTACTGTCCATATTTGCAATGTTACAGAGCAAGGAAAACAAGTATGTGGTAGAGACAACGGTCACGATTGCCGGGTCAGCCCCCGATCCCAAATGGATGAAGATACGAAGCGTCTGTCGGCATTGGCGTACCCTTGCAGACAGGCATGGTAGTCTCTGGTCAACGATCGTGCTATATTCGAAAGATTTCGTGAAAAACCCATGGCATTCGTCTTTCCGTCCAAGAGACAGTCACGAGGCCTATGCTAGGCTTTGCCTATGCAATTCTCAGTCAGCGCCGCTCACCATCTCAACGATCTTCCCTGGATCTCCTTCAATCGTCACCCTCAATTCCAGCATTCTATCCCATCTTCACCGCACGCGTGCATTGGAGCTGTTCCTCTTTTCGACTCCTGATACCACTGACGAGCATCGGCAAAGTTTAACGATGCCCGTGCGTGCTCCGAAGCTGAGGGCACTGTTGCTTGATTTCACCCTGGACGACAACGACGCTATCATGTTATCATGGTTTCTGTCGAGACTGTCAGAAATCGAGACACCCGCACTCCAGTCATTGTCCATCAAGCGATATAGGGATTCTATGTCATTTAATTTCCGAAATCTTAGGCAGCTTCGCCTTTCCGCTCGCGCCTTACAATCCAGTCTATCTAGGTTGCTGGATCTTCTCCACAACTGCAGCTCAACCTTGGAGGACCTCATGCTATGTTCTCCCGGATCTTCCGAGCCACCTGTTCAAATCGTTATGTCAACTCGAAGAGTTGCGCTACCGAAACTGAAGAAAATAGCTCTCCTCGCAGACGGATACCAAGGAGGTAACAAATTTTTCAGTACACTCTTATCGCACATAGATCCACCCCTGGAAATCTTCATTTGCTGCAACTTCATCCGCGAAGTTGATGACAGTGTATGCGATCTCGTCCTCAATCGAGCGCCACACCTCCCTGCCAACATTAGTCGACTTCATCTAGGCTCCGAGTTCACCTCCCCTAGTGCTGGTCTCGCTGGCGATGCTTTCGCGTGCAAATTCATTGATATTGCACGCGTGGAGCCCTTTCTGGTCCATATCCGCGCAATGCTTGACAATGTCCGGGAGCTATGGCTAGACGACAGCAATGGCATGCACCGTTTTAGACCTGAATCATACCGTTGCATTTTGTCGTTGGCTCACAACATCACTACGATCTATTGTGTCACGCCGCATTCTCTCCATGATATAAGACTATGCCAACCAAGTGAGACACCAAGGGAACAGGTCTATTGTCCCCAACTGCAAGAGATCCACATTCGTTTCCGTAGCGAGGATCAATGTCGTTCAGAATGGCAGGGAACGGAGACAATTTTACGGAGACGCAGAGAATTGGGGTTCCCCGTGGAAGCTACCTTCTTCTATGTACCGTCTTCCGTTGAGAGAGGGAAGGAACTTGAACAATTGTTGGTCGAGAAACTGCAGCCTTATACCCGGGTAGTTTTGACACGGACCAACAAGTGGATTAGCTGGAAGATGAAGGTGCCAGAACATTGCACGATGCAAAGTGGTGGTTTGTGGGAGTGGCCGACCTGGGACAATTGGCTCTATTCTGATGTCACACTACATGATGATCAACCACTAGCCCAATGGATCTGACCCTCTGCTGCATGGTCAAGACGAGAGGTAACAGCATTTGCATGATACGCAGATGCAGTATATGCTGGTCGCTTCGGTTGATCCGGATAAGTGATGCAGAAATATGTTAGCTGCCATTGTAACACTCGTACCTACTTGTATGTCATATCCCGACGTGTCACAGCTGCAAGTCCTCTTGGGTGCTTTTGCAACGACCCGAATTACGATGACACAGAGAATGCATCCTCCTTAGCGTTCAAATAGTTAGATACTTGGAAGAGATGCATTGAGACGGTCGATAAAACTGATAGACGAAACATTATATGTGGGTATACATAAAGGAGTGAAGATGGGCAACAGTAAGCGATGCTAATATGACAGATAGCAATAACAGAAAGAATCCATGTGTGTGCATGCCAGTCAGCGTTCTTCTTAAAGAGGGTAAGAAGAAAATGAACGTTACGGAAGTTGCTGATGAGAGAAGAGCAAAAACATGCCGCCGAGAGTGTAATGCAAGAAGCCGTCTAAGAAATGAGAATGAAAAATAGGAAAGATGGGCGTGTACGGGCCTCATCACGTCGTCCGGACATAAATATGTATGTGCACAGCGTGAGGAACATGGAAAGGCGGCATGGGAAGAAAGAGGAAAGAGCACGCATGTTCATGGTTTATTAGCACCCCTCCAACTTGACGGAGGCGCCGCATGTCGTGACCGTGCATGTTGAGACGGCAATGGCGAATCCGAGGGCGACGTCTTGGTCCGTTGTCGCTGGTTGGGAACTTTGAGTCCGCCACCGCCCGAGGGCCCTCCGTAGTCCGACCGCGCAGAGCTCATCGCCTGCGACTGACGCGGCGGCCCATGCGCATACATCGCAGACGTCCTGTTCCCGCGCGACGGCCCGCCGTACTCGCTCTGCGTGCCCCAACCCCCCGCCGTGCCCATATCGCTGCCGATGACGCTCCCCGCATACATCGACGCGCTCGAGGGAAACATCATCGCGCCGGGGTTCGTCCACTGCATGCCGTACCCGCCGGGGAGCATGCCGCCCATCGCGCCCATGCCGCCCATGCCCATGCCCATCATCGGGTTCACGCCGCCCATGCCCATGCCCATCCCGCTGAACGCGCTCGTCGACGAGCCGCGCTCCCACTCCTCGTTCGCCTGCGCCATCGCCTGCTGCGCGACCGCCATCTGGTACGCCTGCTTCGCGACCATCATCGCGTGCTGGTGCGCCGCCATGAACCGCGGGTCGTTGGGCGGTACCTGCATCTGCATCTGCATGTACGGCGCCTGCTGGCTCATCATCGCTGCCGCCGCGGGGTTGGCCTGCATCTGCGCCTGCGCTTGTGCCTGCCAGGGGATCGCCGGCGACGCGGGAGTGAAGCTCATCATCGGGTTGACCATGCTCATCCGCGGGCCCATAGCGTTCAAGGGCCCGACTTGATCCTCATCCTCATCCTCCAAAGAGATGCGGCCGTTGACGACGTTGCCAAGCTAGTGAAGTAACATGAAACAGCAAAAGGTTAGGATTCACGACAATGCGCACCTCGATGGCAGCCTTAGCCTCACTGCGTCGTCTCTCATTCCGCCTCTCCTCGCCCGCATCCGCAAACTTCACCGTCGGTCTACCCCTATCCTTCTCGCTCTCCTCTTCAAACGACACATTCGCACCTCTCCTCTGGGCCTTGGCCTTCCTCGCACCCGTCATCGCGCTGACGACGCTCTTCGTATCTTTTGTGTATCCATAATCGCTACCGTCAGCTGGGGTCAAAGGAGTACGTCCACTGCTAGAATCACCAGTCGAGCTTGCGGGGCTGTTGCCCCGCTCAGACGCCGCAAAGGGCTTGGGCGGTGGGATGTTGCTACTCGGCGACGGCGCATTAGTCGAACGAGAACGAGACGTCGTCGTCGACGAGCCCTCGTAGTCAAAGGGAACGCGTGCTCGTTGGGGGAATCGATGCTGTTGCGGCTGGTGCTGGTGATCTTGGGACGATCGTGGATGCGAATGCTCTTGGGACGACCGTGGATGCGAGTGCTCTTGCGACGGTCGACCCTGCGAGCCTGAAGAAGCTGAAGTGGGCGAGGTCACCTTCGGCCCGCTGCCACCGATATTGGCTGGGAACACGACTTCTCGGTCGGTGACCTTCTTCGTCGGCGCAGGCGCGATCTCCAATTCGGGTAGTAATGTCGACGACCGCTGGCGGGCATTGCGGAGCGCGGCGTACGCGCCGCGATCCGGTCCCTTGCTCTTTGTCGGCGTGGTAGACGCGGCGGCACTCGCGAGGAGACCGCCGCCCGTGAATCCGTCGGTTGTATGCGCACCGTTGTTCGGTATGAGAGATGCACGCTGGGCACTGCCGACTGCAACCGTGCTCGAGCGTTGACGGGGCGCAGGGGACTGTCTGCTGGATGCGGGAGAGTCTGAACGGCCTGAAGAGGCTGAATGGTCTTTTAGAGGCACTCGCATGGGCGACCGTCGAGGAGAGGACTGCATGGAGGGTTCCTTGAGCGAAGGCTGGAAAGAGCTCGAGTGGGGAGAAGGCTGCATGGAGGGAGGCTTCGATGCCGAATGCACGGGAGACGCCTTGGGGGACGGGCCAGAAGGTGTCGATGATGAAAAATGCCCCGGTGGGGCCGTCATCTGCGCCCTCTGTTGTAAATGCGCAGTAGTCAGCGGGGGCTCGTCGCCGGACGACGTCCACGGCGTATTCGGCGTCGTCGGGCTGCTCGACGCGCTCGTCGCACTTGTCGCGCTCGCATTGCTCGCGTTACTCCCGTGCACCTGCATCTGCATCTGCTCCACAATCCGTATCGTCGACTGCGACAGCGACAGCCGGTTCATCGACAGCTGCGACGCCGGCCGCGACGTCACGCTGAACGCGGGCGGCGGCGAGCGCTGCCGGATAGGGGTCGGCACGATAGGGGTCGGGTCCGTCAGGTCGTACGCCGCGGCCGGGTTCGGCGACGACGACGAGAACGCGCGCGGCTTCCCCCCAGGGGGGCGCGCGCCGGGCGACGCGGGCGGGTGCGCCGCGGCCGTGGGGGAGCCCGAGGGCGAGCCTGCGCCTGCCCCAGCGCCCGCGAGCGAGTCCATGGGGGCCGTCTGGCTGCGCGTCGGGTGCGGCAGCCGCCCCCGCGGCGGCGCGTCCTGGGCCTCGGAAGGCGACTGCGACAGCAGCAACGGCCGCGAGTCGAGCGAGCGCCGCTCTAGGGGCCCTGCGTCGACCAGCTTCTCGACGGACTTCCCGGCACCCGTCTGCGCGATACGCGCGAGGCGCTCGCCGATGCTGGGCTTGTCGGGCGAAACCCCAGCTCCAGCTCCCGCTCCAGGGCGGCTGCCGCTTAGCTCGTGCTCCATCTTCTCCATGCTCTGCGAGTGCCTGCGAGGCACGTTCTCTGCCAGAGGGGGCGTGGGCATCTTCTCCTGTTTCTCCTTCTCGGCCTCTTTCTTTGCCAGATGAGACTGCGAGTCCCCAGGGGCAGGCAGGGGCGGTAAGGGGGGCGTGGTCAATTGCGTTATATCGATGAGCGGCTTCTGGGGTATACGAGTGCGCGAGCCGGATGTGTTGTTCGACGCAGAGCTTCCCGGACGTGGGGGACGCACAAGCGATGCCAACGGTGCGTCATCCGAATCGTCAGACGACGAATCAGAGCTGTCATCGGAGCTACTGCTGCGTGCTTTCGATTTTTCGCGAGCGCGGTCTGCTAGTGTATCGATAAACGAGGTGCATTTAGATCTCGGACTCGGGAATAAGTGAACAACGACCCACCTAAAAGCGGAAGCGGCGGTTTTGTTGATGCCAAGAGTGACGCTTGCTTAGCGGCTGCGTTGGGCTGCATTGCAGAGGTCGACACGGATGCTCGTGCTCTGAGAGCCCCGTTAGGACTACCCACCTTTGGTAATTGTAATGATTGAGAGGTGTTCAAAGAAGCCTCCGGGCGACTCTGGCTGTGACCTAATGCCGACTGCGCATACCGAGAAGGCGCGTTCTGAGATGAGCTCCCATGGCCCAGCTCGGATGTTGCTTTCTCTACAGCCGACTTCTGCGTAATCGTCCGCTGTCGTCTCGGGTTGTTCGTAGATTCATCCTCCGATTCAGACTCGCCTGAGTCAGACGACTCAGACGACGTGGATTCATTGGACACCGCGAGGCTTGAGCTGCGTATGGGCACTACTGGGGAACGCTGGAATGATGAATTGGGCGAACGGAACGGGAGATGTTCGAGCGAGTCTGTACGCGAGGGCGGTCGAAGCAAAATAGGCGACGACGTCGGTGATCCTGCGGTGCTGCGGCGCGCCGCCATCTCGCGGAAAGCCGCGACAGAGATGCGTTGGGAGGTATCCGAGGCGGTGCTGCCGTTGCGGGGGCGCGGGCGGACAGGGGGCTCGAGGGGCGTCGAGAGCGAGGTGTCAGCAGAGGGCGATTCCGGGCGTATGTGCCGGAACGACTTGAGATTGAACGAGGAATCCTCACTCACGTCGAGGGTCAGCTCTGGCGGCGCGACGTCGCCCGGCTTGGACTTCTTGCGTTCGCGGTGTGCCCACGCGAACAGCCCTCCCGGCTTCTTCGGCGCTGGAGAAACGTCGGTGGTCGCCCGCAGGCCGTCCGTGCTTCTGCGGGGCGGAAGCTCAGCGCTGCTGGGCTGCTTCGAGGGCGGCGTGCGTGCATCTGCAGGCAGCGATCGCGTCGAGAGGGCATTGTGAGGATCGCCGTAGGCCTGAAAGAGCGCCGCTTTGGAGGGCGGCGGCCGAACCTGGTCTACGTCCGCCTCCGAACGCGAGCTGGTGAGGTGCGAGAGCGTTGGGGGGCGCAGGAAGTTGTTCTCGGGGACCTCGGGGGCATTGTTCGCCTTTTTGCGGTGGAAGCCGAGGTGAAACTTGCTGGAGGACGCCTCAGCGTTGGCGTAGGGTGAGAGGGAGGGTAGCGCTGAGCCGGTGGGGACCTCTGGCAGGATATAATCCTCACTGGACCCTGCGACAGAGCCGCTGCTCGACTTGGGAACCGAGGACGAGCTGCTGGACGCCTTGAGCTTGTCGCGCTTGGAAAAGAGACCAAGCAGTGCCATCGGGGGTCAAAGGGTGGGCAGCGACGGCGAGCTCGCTGCAGGGCGAAATGAAAAGCAAAGCTGAGGCTGCAGGCGTCTTGCGGGCCCTTGAGTGTCGAAGTCCGGATGAAAGTGACCAACCGGACTGCTCACCGGTCGTATGCTCTGACGACAACACCACGTGCAGTGATGCCAGGTCGTCGAGGAGCCTGGCCTGGCTTGCAACGAACGTTCGAGAGTGCCGGGCAGGGGCAGGAAGAGGGGGAGGAAGATGGGGAAGAGAGCGCTGCACGCGACGTTGGAGGCAGTGTCGGCGAGGATGGTCGAGGTACGCGAGCAAGTCGAGAACAGCCGCGAGCACGACGACCTCCGCGTCCACCGACGACTGCCTTTTAGGGGGCTGACTAAGCACGGACCCCTGGTACCGCTCTCCGACCGTGTGATGAGCCTCGCGCTGTCGTTCTCTGCCTGCCGCCACTGGCAGCTGCCTGCAGCTGCTCGCAGTCGTTCGCTATCACCGCCATCGCATGGGATAGACATTGCCCACCAACGTGCTGCCCGGGAACGAGGCAGCGGCTCTTACGCGATGCAGCGAGCTTGAGCCTAGCAGCAACCAAGCAGCTGCAGCCAGGCTATCGCGCCGCTCCACCCTGTGCACGCTGCACGGACCAGGTCCCCTTCTCCAACTCGCCCACGCATGGAACAACCCGACTGGCTTGCGCGCATTTGCCCTTGCTACTCACGGGGCTCCTCGAAGACCGCACACATGAGAGCCCGGCCGTGCGAGCGCGAGAGCTTCGGCGCGACGGGGGGCGAGCGATTTGTATTCGCAGCAGGATTTGTATTCGACCAGCCCGCATCGTCGTCCCAGAGTTACACCACTTTGCGTGTGCCATACAAACGCCACCGCAGCGCGTCGTATTGAAAGTCAATTTGAAGTCGGTCCTTGCCGCAGTCAATTTCGGCGCCCCGCCCCGAGCTCCGACGCCTGTCTGTCGAACGACGGGGTTTGCGGGTTTCTACTGAACGTTGACGGTGTTTTCAAACAAAATGCGGATGGTTCAGCTTTGTGGCATGCGTACTCTCTTGTCACCTGAAGCCTCGAAGGCTACAACAACAGCTAGCTTACCGCGAACATCGCGAAGCTGATTCGGTTCTGCCACCGCAAGCTCCGTATCATGCCACGGGCCCGCGAAGTCAAGCCAGTGCCTTCCTCCCTCCCATGAGCGTGCATACACCACAACTCAATTTCACGCTCCATACTCCGACGTTTCTCCCGAACCCATTGCATTGCGAGTTCCACAGACTGCACGACATAGCTTCACGAAGCGTTGATCGACCAAAGAGGTGTGACGGGATCGACTCGCTCGCAGCGTGGGTCTCCACCGATTGCCTAGCTAGCGTGCAGATACTACAGAAGACAGAAGATGGCGAGTTCCATGTCAACCTCGATCGAACTGCTAATCCGAAACGCGGACCCTATAGAGCCACGGATACTGTAACGCTTGCTGAGCCAATTTTGCACCCGGTGTACAATTCACAGTAGCTAGATGGAAGATAGGGGTGGTCCTTAGCTGATAGCGACCATCGCTCGACCCTCGACGCATCTGTTGTAAGCCTTCCTGGTCTTGTTGTACTTCACTGAATGTAGACACGCGTTCATATCAGGCTGTCAAAGCTCTCACACCAGGCGGTCAACGCGACCCACGGGAAAACATACAGCAACAAGCACCGCACTCGGAGATCTGCAAGACGCGACAAGCCGCTTCCGCGCTCGCAAATCTCTCTCAGAACAAGTCTGAAGTTTGAATTGAACGATAAACGATCCAGTCAGAGGCACTCGTCCTAGCGCGTGGCGGCGCTTACCACGACGGATCGACACACGCGTCGCGGCCCGCCGCAGCCGAGGCCCGTAGTCCCGGAACGCGCTCCTCCGACGCCCGCCTCTCGCGCGTTGCCATCTGTTGCCATGCACTTCCACCACACTCTCGTCTAACGGCCCAAAAGCAATCTGGCAAAACGCTCAGTACAACCGAGCGTGCTAAGTTCACAATTTAAATCCTCGCCACAGACACAGCCTCGCGAGCCTAATTCGCAGCGAATCCCCAGGCCACCGAGCAGTGCAATCTAACTATAAAAGCCCTTCCCCAGCTCGTCATCAAGACATAGCACCGCCACAGGCAAATCGTCCTGAATTATGATGATTCGTGCCCGGGTGAGTGCTCTCCCATGTTCTCATTCTTAGAATTCAGCCTCGGACTACGAAACGGTCTGTCGATCATCTTGCGATCCTCTCAGGTACGCCTTCGCACGAGTCCAGCCGCTGCCGCAACATGAATCTCGTTGTGGATGATGCGCGCTGGCGTTCCGTCTAAGCCGTCCCGCTCTCGATGGCTGCTTGTCGAGGTCGTAGAATGCTCGAACGCAATTAATGCAGCCGTCTGTGTCCGAGAGCTGATCTATACAATACAGCCATCCAGGAACAAAACGATGCATGCCCACCATTCTAGGACGTTCCTACCTCGGTGCACAGGAATATCCCAGTCTCCCCGCCTCACCAGTAGGATGTAATGCCCACCTGCAACGCCCAGCACTGGTCCCCTTGCGCCACTCCCGTACGCAAACGGACCCACATTCCATATTCCACATCCCACATTTCACAGCCCCCTACCCCGCCCTCACGCGCAAATCACACCAACTCACCATCTTGACCATTTCCGGACCCACGAATCGCGCTTGTCCACAATACTATTCCCTCGGTCCATCGGAGACATCTATCATTCAAAATGTCACCGCCTAACCGCTGACCGCTAGTCATGGACCCTGATCAGACGCATGCCACGGATCGCCCACCGAGGCGCCGTACCGCGAGTGCTGCCCTCAGGCTCTAGCAGGCGGGCTCCTTGCCCCTCGCTCTGCCCATCACAGTCAGCGGCCCGCTGCACAGGACCATCTACGGTGATGCACCCGCGCATATGAAAACTCGGGTTCTGGAAGCTGAAGCTGAAGCTGTGGCACGGTACACTTTCACGTCTTTTCTAGATTACGGGATTACTGGGGATCGGTGACCCAGCGTCCGAGCATTCTTCGGGTGCCCGCCATGGTCCTCTCGGTCGAGGAGGCCAACTTCGTCGGGTTCTTCATGGAAACTGCCTTCTGGGGTAAGTGCTTCCAGGCTCCGCGTCCTCGCCCCCACGCCACACTACACGATTCGACGTGACATCCGTTCATGAATCACGTCTGACAGTTCATTTCGGCTGCAGGCATCTTACTCGTCTCGACCGGCCACTGTCTGCGTCTGCTGCTGTTCCAGCCGGACCGGCTTGTGTTTAAGCACAGAGACGATATACGATGGTGGGCGGTCGGCGTGACTGTCCTGATGACGACTGTTTCTACGTTAGATTGTAAGTCTTCAATAGTTTGAAGTTGCTGAAGGCTGAAGGACGCCCGTGTGTCTCGTTTAGTGGCTCTAAACCTTCGACTGAACATGCAAGCGTTCCTCTGGGCGCCGCGCTACGGGACCACCGCAGACGTGCTGAACGACGAAGAGGGATGGTCCAACATCATGAGATACGTCCTATACATAATACAAGTCCTAATAGCCGACGGTATCCTGGTACGAAATACGCTTCTGTCTGTGCCTACAAGCATAACGGGGAATGTGTATATTAGGTTTTCCGGCTGTTCGTCGTACACGGAAGGCAATGGATACTCAAGACCATATTACTCGGCCTATTTGTACCAGCGGGTATCGGTAGGTAAACGTTGACATTGCCTGACTGAACCCCTTGCTGAGTGACGCTCTATGTAGCTGGCGCCGTAGTCATCGTGATATTCGGTGTCGCAAAGCATGACCTCATGGGCACAATACCCAAGTTCACAGAAGTAGCGCTCTTCGCCGTGGATGTCTGCTTCAACGCGTTCGCCACATGTGAGTTCAACTATCATCAATTTTCCTCATATTCTCTCACCCATGTATAACCTCCGCGACAGCCCTCATCGTCCACAAGCTCTGGACGACGCGCGCACAGCTCGTCGGCACAGCTGCTAACGCGGACAAATGGCTCATCATGATCCGCATCGTCGTCGAGTCTGGCATGATCTACATGCTCTCCGTCACGGTGCTCATGGTCGCAGACCTGCTGGGCAACCTGAACGTCTGCGTCGGCGATGCCGTGGGGCAAGTCATCGTCAGTGCCTACATTGGAAACGCTATGAGTTAGACGGTTAACTGTCCATATAGGCTATAGCGACCATCCTCATTATAATCCGCACACACGACGCCCTCCGCCGCGGCACCCGTTCACACCAAACCACAACCGCCAGCACGTCCTCGCCCGCCGCGAGCCCCACAAACGTCTTCTCGACGATCATACCCCTCTCAACACTCGGTAACCCCGCAGAGACGCGTCTCGAACTGCCGACGAGCAGCGTCGTTGTGTTGCGCGACAAATCGGACAAGGACAGGGAGAGGGAGAAGGAGAAAATGCCAGATACCGGTCGATCATCGCAATTCGCGAGCCCAGTCGACACCGACACCCTCGACCTGGAGTCGCAAACACTGCGACGCGGGTCTGAACGTTGAGCCCAGAAGGGCACGATATACCACGATACCACGACATTTCTACGCCTTCACGTTAAAGCATTGTACTTGTAAGCTGTACAACACAGAATCGAGCTCCGCGCCTCCCTTTCTTCACATTGATCCCCTTCCAAAACGAGCGAAATTCGCCATAAATGGTTATGCGGAAGCTTTGGCGCCTGCTTTCTTCCTGCCAGGATCGCTGTCCATGGCTTCGCACGAAATGGCACGCTGAAACCAGGTCTGCCATCGTGGGATGACAGACGACCTGCGCCCGCTGTCAACACAGTAGCTGTTTGATCGGGAAATGGCAATGGCAGGTCCGGTGATAGGTACTTGTCAATATGTCGGGACTCCTCGATGGAAAGCTGTAGCTGTAACTTAGGCTCGAAGATCAAAATCAAAGCCTGATTGGCATAGAATACGTAACGAAACGACGTCATGCAGTCACCAGGTGACTCAAAGCAGTATTTACAACAACTGCAACAGATTATAACAGTGTACAATGGATACAGAAAGCAGCAAGAAACAGCGAACGAAAATAATGAGCAACGCCGCGGGTCTAGGGTGCACTGTCGGAGGGGGTTCAGGATGTCATGTGTGATGCGGAGCATAGTGAAGGTCGTCGTGTTGATCGTCGTGTTGAGGAGACAGATAAGGACAAAGCGGGACTATGAGGGCGGCGGAGGCGAAGCCAGCGATTCTTGTGTTAGAAGTTCGTCTAGGCAAAGCTTAGAAGGTCACCAGAGCGAAGTATTGTTGACATACCAGCATTGAGCATAGGCGGATCGAATATGGACTCGTCCTCGATCATCGGTTGCGTATCCATGGTCTGCACGCCGACGGGTCCGTCAGACTCTGTTGCCACTTGAGGCACAGTACTGTCCTCTGAAGCAGACGTAGCGTCCATCGGCATTACGGGATGGGCTAGCATTCTCTCTGAAGGGGCGTTTTCGGCGTTCTCCTTGTTCTTCTCAGATTGATACTTCAAGAGCACTTCAACCACCTTCGCGGCCTGTGCGGCCTGCAAGGTAGAGTTTTCCTGTTCCTGGATGCTGGTCCTCTGTGCGCGATTGACGTCCATGGCCGTCTCTGAGGTCAACAACGGATCGATAACGCTGTTGGGCACGTCCGCAGCAGGAGAAGAAGCCCTTTCAGCCTCCTCATCGTCTTCTCCGTCGGCCTCCTCGTCAGATACGTCACTAGCAGCAGACGCAGGAGACGCGCTTGCAGAAGACACAGGCTGGGGCGCACCAGGATGAGGCATTGGGGGCATTGGACCAGGCATCGGGGGCATCATGTACGGCGGCATGGGCATACCAGGGGGCATGCCGTAGTGCGCGAAGTATTCCGGTGGCGGCGGCGGGTACGGGTAGAATGGTGCATGAGGGTAGTAGGGATAGTAGGGCGGTGGCAGGCGATACATTGCTCCTGGGGGAGGAGGAGGGTACGCTTGAGGAAGCGGGGGTGCTGGAGGGGATGCTGGGGATGCTGATGGGGCCGGGGATGACTGTGCTTCCGCCGCGGGTCCTGCAGTCTCAGAGGTACCGCCCTCACCTGTTGCTGGGGCCGCTGAATTGGAGGAAGTTGAAGGTGCAGCTGGAGCAGATGGAGGAGCAGAGGCGGGAGACGGTGGAGGCCATGGCGGAGGAATGGGTGTCCATGGGTGCAATCTCGCCGCCGATGTAGGCATGGCTATGGGTGGAGGATAGTTTGGATCGTAGAGCATAGGTGGCGGCGGTATGTGAGGCGGCAGAGGAGGTCTGCCTGCTCCGTAGCCTGTTACAATCATCGATATACTGGACGGATATTTCTGACCAGGTTCTGTACTTACTTGGATGCATGGTATGTTGTCTATAGTAGCTTGTGGGTACTTTAGAGGCCGAATCCTCTTTATGATCGCTCTTCGGATTTGAACTAAAGAGCGGACCGAGTTTAGCTGGATCTTTGGTGCGGCTAGAGGACCTCGAACGTGAGGGACCTCCGATACCGTCAGCATCTTCCTTGTCCTTGTAGCCCTGTAGAGGATTGATGATGACACCATTGTGTCTAGAAAATATTGCTCGGCTGTTAGGCATACAATGAAGTTACGAAGTATCCAATACCTTGACTTCTGATGCCGACGAAGAGCGTCTGTCTAGAAGAAGCAGCTATTCAGGAGAGCACTCAGAAGAACGTCATTGACTACGCACTCTAGTGAATGTAGCATCGCATTGCGGACACGAGCTACGATTGTACAATGTCATGTAATGTATTTGTGTGTTAGCAAGTGTTTCTGCTTACAAGCAAGACATAGTCGAGTGGGACCTTGTTGTCCGTTGGTGACGCTTGAGGTCGGCTTCACGAGCAAAGATTTTATTGCAGCCATTGATTTTACAAGGCCAGGATCCTGCCTCTACACTCTTCTTCTTGACCACAGTCGGTGTTTTCTTCTTCTGGCCTTCCTTCTTCTCCTCAGGCTGGGGATAAGCGCGTCAGCCACAGCTCGGTGGCACCAGGTGGCTGAAGCCAGCGCCGCGACGAGGAAGTACGAGATGCGACATCGGGACTCACAGTCTGCTTTACATGTGCACGAACCATCTTTTCCGTAGAGTAACTAGAGCATGCGAGGTATATACGTCGTCATAGAGCATGGGATGCAAGGGATTAGGGAGGAATTCGGTGCGTATCGCTGAGCTCGAGGCACAAGCGGATAGCAAAATCGCTTGTCGGCGACGGCCTCCTCCATCTCGGAACGCCACGCGTCAGGCCGTTTGTGAGCGTCAACAGTCTCATACCCCGAACTTATCTGTGATTCTAGCAATAAAAAGAGAGCAAAAAGTAGTGCACACTACTTATTCTTACTTTCGTATGTCGCTGCTCTAATTTCTTTGCTGTCCAAAGTTCGCGGACACAATTGAGATTCCCCGGCATGTCGCCGGCGCGCTTGCCGAGCGGCGGGCCGAACAGCCCGAACATGTTCACCCGGGCTTTCTTGCCTCGTCAGTCACCAACGCATATCTGCCCATAAACGTTGTACTTCAAAGTTTTCTGTGGACTTACAGGTCGATGATGAAGATATGTTCGTCGTAGATATTCCAACCTGCCGATCCTTCTGTAACTATCGGCACATGCGGAGACAGTAACTACGAGCAAGAAGGACGGAATACGAAAATCTCCAAGAAGTGCATGATGCTTGACAGAGTATGTGCAAGGAATGTCTATGTGAGGCGTGTGTTATACTGAGCTACATGATGTCAGGTCAAGAAAGAATGCTAACTATATCGTGAATAATTATAGAGTAAGTGGTATCAATTTAGGTCCAGGGTATGTCGGAGCCTTGCGGTCACCGTCTGAACCACCGTCGCCATCTAGAACGTTTCTGTCTATCCTCTTCGAGTATATTGTTACTGCGGATGACCTTCAAGAATACGCTCTCTAGAGTCGCGCGCTCCACGGCGTATTCGGCATTAGCATCGGTGGCAAGCTGTGAGAATAAATCTGCGAGTGTGAGCCCCTCCCCGATCGGAACCTCGAATCGAGTCGCGACGTCCTCAGCCATACGAGCACCAGGTATGTGTGACATGAGCTCCTGTGCATGGAGGACGTCCTCGCGCGTTCGGCAGGAGAAATGGACCTCGTATGTAGCATAGCGACCCGCCAGCTCTTCGATGGTTCCCACAGCTGTGAAAGAGTGAGATGAAGCACTCGGTAACTACGAGCATATGACGTACCGAGCATACGCTTCGCGAGAATGCCAACCTTGGTTGCTAGCGCCGACGCTTCCTCCATAGAGTCTGCATACGAGTTATAAGATCCCGTGCTCACGCATAGCAGAGGAAAACGTACGAGTGGTGATGATAATCGCTTTGCCCACAGCAACATTTCTTAGCGTCCCCCACATGTCACGCTTCATCTTCGCATCGATGCCGGTCGAAAATTCGTCGATAAGAATACAAGATGGATTTCCTATACGGCGACAAATCCGGCGTGAGTAAAATGAAATGGGACATAGAGCGACGACCTACCTATAAGCGCAATAGCAAGCGACAGCTTCCGTTGGTTACCACCGGAGAGCTTACTTGCCAGGCGGTCCGCATACATGTGAAGGGACGTAGCACGCATCAGGTTCTCCACGTTGCTGGTCAGTTCTTCGCCGCGGTATAGGCCCTTCAGGCGGCCGTACACGAGCAAGTGTTCCCGCACGGTCAGCTGCGAGTCGATCGCGGTGAATTGTGGACAGACACCCAACGAAAGGCGGGCTGAACGGGGATGGTGGATAACCGAGACATCGTTGATGAGAACGTCGCCTTCGTCAGGAATGACCTCGCCGCCTGACATCCCGATGTTAACACTCGCAGTAAAATGAAAGATTGAAAAACGCACGGATGATATTGAACGTCGTAGTCTTTCCAGCGCCGTTCGGACCAAGAAGGGCGAAGATTGTATCCCTACTGACCCCGAAGCTGACATCGTCGACAACCTTGTTGTCTCCGCCAAATGTCTTCTCGACGTCTAACACCCTTAGAATATCATCCGAGTCAGCAACCGCAATGGCTTCCTTCTCAACATCGTCCTTCGAAGACATGGCAGGTGATCCAGGCAGAGAGTCTTGTTCCACGCTCCTAGACCTGGATGCCCGATGTAACCACGTTTTGCGGCGCGGAAGGACGGATCCCGAGTCGACCCAGACGAGGATCCCGAAGAGGAAAAAAGCGTATACAATGAGGTAGGTAATCGGACCTCCGAACTTATCGAAGGTGCCTAATTCACTGGGTGTTGCAACACGTCCGTTGTCGCACACCAACGAGAACATGTTGACGGAGATGAAGGCCGCGCGAAGCTACAGGGAAAGATGAATTAACAGCTACACCACGAGTAACAGAAGCACATACGACGCTTGCGACCGGTGAAGCGAGTGAGAGTGTATAATCTTCAGTCGAATATCAGTCCAATGTATACAGTGAGGATCGTGATAGACTCACGAGTGATCACCTGTTCGTGATTCGCCATCGTCGACTTAGCGTAAGTGAGGATGAGCAGATAGTCTGCGATATAAAGCTTATCACGCCCATTAGGATACGATGCATACAAGCCGATATCAATAAGCATGTACTCACAACGAACATGATGACCTGATAACCGGCGGAAGCTGCAAAGGCAGCCAGTGGAGAGTTGACGACCAACGAAACGCAATACGAAAACAGTGCACTTGTAATGCCATATAGGACCAATACGACCCACTGTATGCAAGTTCAGTATATGGTAGCTAGTAAGAAAGTGAGTATTCACGAAGAGCCCTAGTCCATGGAATTGATTTGATACGGCAGCGAAGATGATAATCATGATAGTGGCTGCAATGGCTCCAAATATAGAGTCAAACATAAGATGTCCCAGCCATAGGCCCGCGGGGTCCGCCAGACCATTCGAGAGCTGCATCGCCTGAACAGACGAACGACGCTCCTTGGATACGTACAGCGAGAAGAACGCGGGAAACACGGCCTATTCAGACGTTATTAAGTGCATGTATCGACGACAGTGTGAGGGCGACCCACCATCGCAGCACCGTAAAATGCCATCCACTTCAAATCGCTCAATATCGCTCCGCTTAAGCCCGGTAGTTGCTCGAAATTGGCCATTATGAGACGGTCAGGCTGGCCAGTTGAGTTCAGAGCATGGTTATAGATGACGTTCGATGCGAGATTTAACATGACAAGCCCGGTCATACCGGGCGGCGTAGCCTCCCAAGCAAACAGGGCCTGTCCAGACCCTGCATCAAAGGAGACACCGCCAAGAGACTGATTAAGGAATGTTTGCTGTATCGTGCTGATGAATGTAACGTTATCTTGGATATTAGTCACGTTCAGAAGACCCGTGGAGTTTCCCAGCGTCGACAAGATCCCGGGTGGCGACGCGAGAACTGAGGATGTCGAATTCGGATCTAGCTGCATCGTTTCGAACGCCAGCGCCGAGGTCGGGAGATATAGAGACGTCGAAATGGTGCTCGAGAATCTAGTCGAACAGGAGGTCGCGCGATCTGAGAGGAAGAATAGAGGAATGCAAGAGCCCGCGACGGCGACGATGACTGCTAGTGAGGGTGACAGCCAACTCCGCCGCGCCACGAGGACACGCTTGTGGAAGATCGTGAAGGCTTGACTGAAGGGCGATCGACGACGTCCATTTGTCAGTAAGAGAGGCGGAGCAGGAGGTGTTGGCGAGACTGAAGGCGAAATTTCCGGCAGCTCTTCGATGCCCGGCGTGGCTTTCTCCTTTTCATTCTCTTCAGACTCTGTATCGCTGTGCATAAGCCCGAGGAAGATGTCTTCGATAGAGGTGGCGACGACAGAGTAGTTGGCGATGCCGAATTGCTCTTTGACGCTTTCCACGAGTTGCAGTACGTCACGGACTGTCAGTGAGTCTTTGCACTTCAAGTGATATGCGGCATGACCAGGACCAGACGATGAGACATAGGTATTCGGAGCCAAGGTTCGGATACGGGTCATGAGCTCCCCAGGTGGCACAAACGTGCCCCTTTTCTCGTCTTCACCGAAGGAGCTGAATGAAACTTCCACGGTATAACCTTCGCCAAGAGTTGACTTCAGATGGACAGGAGACCCGTGTGCCACAAGCTTCCCAGGCGCAGCGAGCACGGCGATTGTGTCAGCGAGAAGATCTGCTTCATCGAGGAACTACAGTATGCATCAGACCATATTCCGCCGTAGGTTTAAGAGCACTCACATGCGTAGTGAAGATAATCGTCCGTTCATGGCGCACCGCCGTGAGCGTTCTCCAGATTGATCTCCGCGAAAGGGGATCGACACCAGAAGTACACTGATCAAACATTAGTGGATCATTCTTACACAGTCAAATAACAACATACCTCGTCAACAAGGACAACTGCAGCGACTCGTTAGACGATCGATTTCCACGGGGACTGTGGCACTCACTTTTAGAGCCTCCGATCAACCCAATCGCAAGCTGCAACTTCCGCTTCTGGCCCCCCGACAGCGCATTCGCATTATAATGGATCTTATGTCCCAGATCACAGTCCTTCAAGAGCTGCTCGATATCGTCCTCTTCCGTGATATGACTCGGCCGCTTGATCGCGCGCCAGATACGCAGCGTCTGGTGGCAGGTGAGCTCGGGAAACAGAACGTTCTTCTGCGGGACGATGCCGATGGTCCCGCGCGGTGGCTGCTCGACGCCGCCTTCGAACTGGATCGTGCCCCGTGTACGGCCGAGGAGGCCGCCTAGGATGGACATCGTGGTCGACTTTCCCGCGCTTTACAAGTGATGTTCATGAAGTGAGTTTCATGATGAAGTAAGAACGGAACGTACCCATTGGAACCAAGCAGGACATAGATACCGTACTTCGGAATGTTGAGGGTCAAATCCGCGACAGCAGTTACGAGCCCCTTCTTGCGACCGAATAAAGACGTTTGGAAATCCTTACCAAGGTTCCTGATAGATATGGCGGTATTTGGCGGCATAGGCTCCATGTCCACTCGATCATGTTTCTTCCGCCAAAAGGCCCATGAATGCTTTGTTGGATTGCGAGCATCATATATGCGCCGCTCCAGTAGAACAGCGAGCCAAGGCCAGAGGAATATATCGATCTATCATAAAAGTCAACGTAAGTCTACAATCGCATAATGAAACTCACGATAGCAGCAATAATCAACGGAAGGAGGCGCAGTCCGTTGTCAGGATCTGGATCCAGGACATTGGTCGGAATCTGGTGGGTCTCAAAGCCCGCGATTGCACGAATAGCGAAGATATAATACCCCGGTGGGAAGATGACGGAGTACACGAACCCTGGACCATCTGTGGTTCCGGACCACGCCTGGGCGAGGATAGCGAACAGAATCGCACAGAAAGTCGACGCGACAGCGGCGAGTTGTGGACTCTTTCCGAAGGGGACCGCTATGAAGAATGACCAGCTAGCGAGGGAAAGACCGAGTAGTAGGTGGATTACAAATACGAGACCGCCGTTTGTACCTGCAAAGATACGGAAGTGCCAAATGATGGAAACAATGATCCAGGCAGGCAGGTACGCAAGGGTCATGCTAATATGCCACGACCTAGACGCGTATTGAGGTCATAATTATAGTCGCTTTTGTCACGAGAGCAGCTCACAATATGCGTGCAGAGTCGCGCAGACCCATAGCCTTCATATGGCTGGTGATAAGATTGGCACGTTCTCCCATAAATGCTCCCGGTAGTTGGTAAGCGATCCCAACATAACATACGAATCTGCAATCTGCTAAGCATCAAGACGTATAGCATGACGATGCAGGCACTCACAAAGCGAGCACCAATAAGCTGCGCAGTCCTCTAATATAAGCTGTGGCATATTTAGAACGCTTCACTTGCATATGGAAACGGATTAAACTCACTTAATCGGATGTCAAGCATCTGTTCCTTGTTCGTCTCCTGTGTGAAAGGCCACTCTAATGGGGTCGGCGGGTCAACGCCTGCGCTTAGGTCTATGATTGCCTAGAGAACGATATCATCAGCATAAATTGCCATCCCCGCAAAGTTTGACTTACTGAATCAAGGGCCCACTGCAGAGGCAACAATCGCGTCTCATAGTCACTTGTGTGCTTCACGACATCGATGTGGAAGAGCCCCGCATCTGCGTGTATGGTATAGTTCACCGGCCGAAGCTGTTGCGGTAAAGACGAGTTGAACGGATGGAACGAGATTGCCCCGTAGCACTCTGAGAACCCATTGAAGTTCGGGATGCAGGAGGGGCCGATGTCATCGGGAGAGCCGACTTTCTTTATGCCGCGAAGCTGTTTGGAGGTAAAGTCGTGTGTTATACGCGCCATGATATCGTCAGGCGACGGCGTAGAGGTGCCGTTAGTGACATCCGTCCAAATGAGTGCGAGAGTACCATCAAAGCGTGAGGAAAGGTCGTATATGGGTGCTGGAGAACCAATTCCAAACTGCAAAAAGTTCAGAAATAAGTAGTAGAGCGAGTAAGCCAGAAACATACGTTGTTCGGCCGGTCTAGGAAGATCTGTGCTACAGCTAGGAAAATGCCGTACGCGACGGGCAGGATGAAGCAACGCAAAACATTTAACTTTCAAACAAATTCTCGTGAGAAAAGGCAGGAATCAGAAGAACAATAATTGCAAACTCACCCAGCTGTGCCTCGATAATACAATCCAATTCTTCCATACCAGAATCCCAAACTGCCTCCAGAAAAGGCCCGCCATGCGTCGCACGGTAATGAAGAGAGGAAAAGGTCGTGGCCCGCGTCAAAGTAGTGACCACGTCCTTATAGTTGCATGGCAAAATTAACCGGGTCGAATATATCGCGCGCAGCCTTTCCCATGGGGAGAAAGCAAGGTGATTGATATAGAGCACGAATACCCATGGTTGTCTGCTGCCGTCTGTTGGCTCGTCCGCTCAGGCGCCCTACCGCGAACATTCTGCGGCGTGATCGAGACCCCGGAGACCGTCCGGCCCGTGCCTGGTGCGCCGCGGACCAAATTATTTCACCAGTAAACGCCGGACCACACTGGCGCCTACTTGGGCCAATATTGTTGCTTCGAGTAACGTCTTAGCAGGTCTTAGCCTCATCCTGCGACCGCCACACTCAGCAAGCCTCAGGAAGGTTTATATAGCCTATGGTATGTCTATAGACTTGGACATAAGTGGATACTGACGCTTTAGGCCGGAGCCGTCACTGACTACGATGCAGTCATCGTCTACCGGTACCTCATAAATTGGCCAAACATTATCCGCAGTATGCACATCCCGCTCGTATCTCTCACATCACTCTACACAAGCCATGTTGCAGCTTTATCGCGGTAATATTGCCTTGGTCGGTCCAAACATCGACGAGGTGGTCCAACATGCATTAGCTTCTCCTCAATGGAAGTCTGTCGACTACGCCATCTCCGCAACCACCAATCCATATCATATTACGCTGGTCACTAAGGACGAACTGCGCTATATATCTCCTCAATTGACTTCCCGTCAGGTTCTGGATCAGCTTCGCACGGCCCTCGCCTCGGAGACTCCACATGTGCATGGTGTAGGGATAGGCGGACATCCGAAGCGCAAACCTGAAGTGTTCTTTGTAGTGGTTGTATGGGCCAAATGTCAGCAATTACGGAAGCAACTAGGCCTACCGCCCAAACACTTTCATATCACCCTTTCGACATCGGACGTACATGACATTGACAAGGGCATCTCGTCCCTTTTGACTCCTTTCCCATCCGATCCTTCCTCAGAGCTGCTGGATCATGCCACTTACACGTTGTTCCTAACGGGAGATTATATTCAAGCGAAGGATTTCGCAATTCGACTCTGCCTCAAAGATCCCGATTCGTCAAAGAGTTTCTTACGCTTGGGCGATGCCGCATCAAAGCTTGCAGAATTCAAGCTTGCGATGTTGGCTTATGCGCTTTCATTCGATCATGCTGGATCTGACGACGGCAAGATATCAGACTATTGTCTACACAAGATCATCACATTGTCGAATGACACAGAGTGGGGCACGGTCGTCGCAGAGCACGAACTTGCCCAAAGCCCTCCGGAATTGGCCTCTATACTCGTAAAGCCATGGTCGGTCGAGCTGAGGTCCAAGCTCGTGGACGTGGAGACTGTGCCTACGTTGTGCAGGGAATCGCGAGAGCAGCTCTTTGTACCTAGAGAAGAAGAAGGGATGACTATACACACCAAATTACCCCGATTCTTCCGATGGTTGATACCATTTTACATTGCGGTCATGTCAACACCTCGCAACGCCGATGATATTGCAGTCCTTGGCTCTCCATCCCTTGGGATCCGACACATCCTGACATTGACGGAAGAGACACCGCTCAAACCAGAATGGTTCGCTGGCACCGGTGTCAAGAACACATATCTTCCCGTCCCAAACTACCAGCCCCCTACCATCGAACAGATGGATCTGATCGTCCGACTTCTCCAGGACGAGGACAACATCCCCATGCTCATGCACTGCGGGGGTGGCAAAGGTCGCGCGGGGACCGTCGCAGCATGCTACCTTGCCGCATTCGGCTTTCGCAAGATCCCAGACTACTGCACATTGACACAACCTACTATGACGGCGCCAGACGCCATCGCTGCGCTGCGCACCATCCGCCCTGGGAGCCTCGAGACGAAGCAACAAGAGGCGTTCGTGGGGAAATGGTGCAGCGCCATCTGGAAACGACAGCGTGTCGTCCTCGATCTCGTAGCAGAGCCCCCACCGTGCGCGCTCGAAATCGAAGGTGCTCTTGACCCTGCGAGTAATCTCTTCGTCCTCGTGGGCCTTCCTGGATCTGGCAAGTCATGGCTCTCGCGGGCGTTACTTGCGCGAGATCCAAGTGGGTGGCTTTGGATCAGCCAGGACGAGGCCGGCAGTCGAGGAGCATGCGAGAACGCAATCGGTCGTACACCGAATTCAAAGAGGAAAGTCATCCTCGACCGGTGCAACACAGGTAGGGACGACCGCGCAGCATGGCTTGCTCTGGCGTCGAACTGGGCGCAGGCCCCGGTATGCGTATGGTTTGACTTCGACAGCGAACTATGCACATCGCGTGCACAGAACCGTGCGGGCCATCCGACGCTGCCTCCTGGTGGTCGTGTGCGGAGCGCAATCGAGCAGATGAAGAAGCAGTTTGTACGTCCGACTTTGGCGGAAGGCTTCGCAGGGGTAGCCATTATCAGGTCGTTTGCTGCAGCAGAGGAACTCGTATCGCGATTGTCGCCACCTGTAGGGTTATTCAAGTTTCCCAGGACGTCGCATCTGCTCAACCTCGGAGCGGCAACCGAAGACGACCTTGTCCAGATCGCTTTCCCTTCTATGCCGGCAAATGGAATATTGTCTGAACGCGTAGTCATCACCGAGAAAGTCGATGGAGCAAACATGGGCTTCTCGCTATCCGCCGATCGCACACACATCCTAGTCCAAAACCGCTCGCACTACGTCAACACCTCCTCGCACGAGCAGTTCAAGAAGCTCGGTCTCTGGGTCGACGCACACCGTGCAGACCTCTACCGCGTGCTAGACCGCGACCCGCTTTTTGCGCAGCGGTATGTGCTGTTCGGTGAATGGCTCGCAGCAACACATTCAATTGCCTACACGAATCTCCCCGATTGGTTCATGGCATTTGACCTATACGATCGAAGTACGGGATGTTGGGTGGGCAGGAAGACGCTTTCGGCTTTGCTGGATGGTACAAATATTTGCATCGTCCCCCTGCTCCATGAAGGACCGATGGTGGATGAAGGGAGACTTAGGGAACTGGTTCAGGGCCAATCGAGGTTTACGGACGGACGTGTTGAGGGTGTGTATGTGAAATGGGAAAGCGGCGAGAAGGTGGTCAATCGAGGGAAGGTTGTGCGGGGCGATTTCATCGCGGGTAATGAACATTGGACGAAGGGTCTCATCAAATTCAATAACTTAGCTTTATCTGACAGCATGTTATGAAACCACTGCTTGAACTTGTCCACCACCATGAACCATCTTCTCAGCCTCTTCTGCAACGTATCCAAAACATATCTGCGGTGAAGTCCGAGGAATCTGAGATCCCATCATTTCCGAGCCATTGGCTGATAATATGGGCGTCTCAGTGATTTTTGGATTGTCAGTGTGAACGCGATAAATCGTCCTTGCTCTCACCCTCCATCTTCTCAGCCCACTCAGAGACAGACGAATTTCACTACATCCATTCTTTAACCATGTCTTACTCTATCTTTTGTATGGGCAACCCGCTCCTGGATATCCAGGTCACGAACGGAGAGGAGCTTTTGAAGAAATACGACCTCAAGGCGAACGATGCTATCCTCGCTGAGGAGAAGCATGCGCCATTGTGAGTACGCAAGAAAGCTGTGATGATTCTCGTGTTGAACATTAATGCAGGTACGAGGAGCTTGTAACGAAATTCACGCCTACGTATGTTGCTGGCGGTGCTGCTCAGAACGCCGCGCGAGGAGCTGCGGTGAGCTCTCACATCTCATTTCCAGGATATGTGGACGCGTTCTCACGTCGCGATCTTTTTGCTTCGATTCTAGTATGTTCTGCCACCACATTCGGTCGTCTACACCGGCTGCGTCGGCGATGATGACCTTGCTGAGCAGCTCAAGGCTGCGAACGCGCGTGAGGGTTTGGATCAGGTCTACCAGGTGAAGCAAGGCGAGAAGACTGGTGCATGCGGTGTCATCATCACTGGTCACAACCGGTTTGTATCCTTCTCTTTGCTCTAATGTACAATGTGCTAAACACTACTGTAGCTCCCTTGTCACCACGCTGCGTGCTGCTGAGAAGTTTGAGAAGGAACATTTGTCTTCCCCAGAGGTTGCGCCTCTTATCGAGAACGCAAAGCTGTTCTACGTTGAGGGTTTCTTCCTCACACACGGCAGCGAGGCTGCGCTTGAGCTGAGCAAGAAGGCGTCTGAGGCGAGCAAGGTTTGTACAATGACGCATTATCCCAGTAAACTAGCGGCTGATTATCCACCCCAGGTCTTCGCCCTCAACCTCTCCGCGCCCTTCATTCCCCAGTTCTTCGGCGTGCAACTACAACAGATCATCCCTTACTGCGACATCATCATCGGTAACGAGAGTGAAGCTGAGGCGTGGGCGGCCGCGACAGGCCTCCCGCACAAGGACCTGCCCTCGATCGCGCAGGCGCTCGCGACGCAGCCCAAGGCTAACCCTTCCCGCCCGCGCACGGTCGTCATCACGCACGGCGCGGAGAGCACGATTGTCGTCACGTCGGACAAGAAGGACGAGCCGAAGATCTACACCGTCCACGCCCTGACGGATGCAGAGATCGTTGACACCAACGGTGCTGGCGACGCGTTCACGGGCGGTTTCCTGGGCGCGTTCGTCTCTGGCAAGAGTCTCGATGAGTGCATCGAGGCCGGTCACAAGATGGGCTCGATGTGTGTGCAGCTGGTAAGCCCATTCCTAGACATCGTATACATATAACCGTTAACAACCACGGTGCAGGTTGGTCCACAGTTCAAGTGGCCCAAGGTCCGGATTCTCTAGAATGGCAGCGTCCACAAGCGCAACAAATGCCTTCTCATATACTCTCATAATGCTCTCAACAGCATGTCATACGTGCTCAACCACTTTTACCGCTGCTGCCACAGCTTGTAGCATAGTAATACACTCAAATCCTCCCCTGTAACTCCCGTACAACAACGTCAATGTCCACATACCCAGGTTCTGAGTCTGCTAGTCCGCGCCCTCAAAACACATCGAAATGCGGCGTTGTACATTGCGAATAACATAGAGTCAGACGTCTCGTATTAGCTCAGTGAGAGAGGCCGTATACGAGGAAATTGGCTGCTATTTCGAGTTGGAACTCGGAAGCGACTGTTTACAGCCTGCGTGACCAGACGTATAAACAGAGCGAGTGTATGCAGTACTAAAACTCAACGGGTCGTTTATGGGAATCGTGGTTGGAACCCGAGTCTGCCACGACTCTGAAGGTCGAGAGTGGCATAGAGCGTTCGCTATCAACTACTATTCTCTGAGGATAATCACGGTCACTGGGGTGAGGACTTTGTACGGTGCTATTCCCGTCGCTTTGCGTGGGGGCTCGCATAATGCCATTAAGCCGTATGATGAGCAAGTTGAACGCAATGCCCTAATAAAAGGGATTAATTTGCATGCCCACACGTGGAAATGAGGTTGGAACTCACAGTTATCGGCATTAATGCGTCAGATATACATTCCGCGAGGTGGGTTATTGGTACGGTACAAACCAATAGGACAGTGCCAATCGTGTACGTTAGCCCAGAATCGAGAATTATGCGACCGGCAAGAAGTAACTTGTCAGGATCGGAGGAAAACGCGGATGCTTTGGCTCGAGACCTCCATATTTTCGCTATCATCAATGCTAGATCGATGCTGTGATATAAGCATGGTAAGGAGAATTCAAATACAAGATTACTTACATGACACGCAAAAGTTGTTAATTGCAGTCAGTGCAAAAGCAGTGAACTCTAGAGCTTGGATTGTTGGCAATGGGATGGCTTGAACTGCGTCGCCACGTGAAATTACAACGATCGCGCAGGCTATAGCACAATCAGTATCCCAGATATCGTCAGCAAAATCTGAGACGAACCTATGAAAGTTAGATACAATAGAATTGGTACAACCACAACTGAATAGTTTCGATTAAAAAGCCTGAAGAAACGATAGATCTGGCCGGAGTGAGGAGCTGCCATACGATCTTTTGACATACTTACCAAAACACCGTCCGCAACAGTCGTGAAGACGATATAGTCTGCTTTCCTGGTTGCCAGGAGCCAGTTTTCATTGGCGAATGCTGCACCCGGACTTCCGAAGCCAGTATTTATCACGAAACCAGCAAAGCTGTATCGAAGAAAGAATACAACTAGATGTATTTCTGCGTTAGAACACATTTTGTGTCGATAGAACGTCAGACTTACGGTCCACAGTCAAAATTGTAGCCAAGAGTATGACTGTAGATACCAGCCACCATGTGATTTCTTTTCGTTTTTTGAGTACCAGACGAGCTCCAGGACGGTATAGAAGGATACGTATAGAGTAGCCGACCGTTACGGTATATATACCTAGAAAAACGAGGCCTGATTCAGCCTCTATAATAATCAATATCGGATGGAGTGTTACCGTAGAAGAGAGTTTCCAAGAACAGTCCGATAGAAGTTGCTTCTTCGATTGTGACTAAATCTGAGTTGATCGCCATTTATTAGTGATAGCTATGGACGGGATGTGGAAGAGACTGGGAGGGGAAATTATTTGAACGGCCAAGAGGGTGGTGTGAATTTATAGCTATCGTTGAAGTTACATAGCCATGGCATAGTTTATCAATACCTGATAGGCCTTTGATGAAATTGAGGCTCTTGGAATTGTCTTGGGTATATGCAGTTACACTGTTAGAAGTAGTTTGACCAAAGCTAGGAATGTCCCAGCGGGGTATCCAATGTCATCATTGTTGAGTCACCGGTAGGAACTCTAAGTCGCCGCAAACAGTTCTTCAGCATACTGATATAGGCTCCGGCACGGGCGTCGAAAGTTGGTAGAGAAGCAGTAGGCCATCTAGCAGAGCGTGATCACGATTCATGTCAGTGAGGACCACCACTTATGATCAAGATCGGTCAGTTTCTATTGATTGCATCTATACTCCAAGCTTACGTGAATTGAGGTCCATTGTATATTCTCAGTACCCTAAGTATTTGTCCATAGCTGACGGCCCCTGCTGGTACAGGCTAGGTGTCGCCGTCGCACTGGTCTGCGTTATGGTTGCGGCTACTACGCCAAGGTCATAGATCTCAGACGGTTCAAGAAGGCCGAGATGGACGAGCGTTAGCATGTCGCATCATTGTAGTGATAGCTAATGACGTGCATGACAGTAAGCTGATAAGTATGAACAAGGAAGTTTACATACCGAGAAACCAGCGAAGCACAACATCTTGCAGTGACAACTGTAGGTTCTTTACGATACGTGGTGCATAGTCATGCAAGACCTGAGATGATGCTCAAAAGGAGAATACAGGTGCAAACTGTCGAAATTGTCCAAGAAGCTACTGAACATGCCTTTGATGATATTAGGGGATTCAGAAGATGGTCCTCAGCATACTAGTCCATATCATGATTATGCCTAACAAAGAGTCAACAACAATGGTCGAGTTCATGGGATTATGAGCTTACTACGGTATGTTGTCGGATCTCGCGGGACCTCGCACTGGCATAAAATTGTGAAAGACGAAACCAGAGGTTCATAGGTCGACCGTAGAATTTACAAAGAAATCAGGTTTTGCCCTAACGTCGAACGCGGTAATTGGTATGACTGTCGCATTGTCCGCAGCCGTTCTAGGATGGTCGTTGCTGCTGAAAGGGCGAGATTTTCGCCAGTTCGTGGATTCCGCCCGTTGTGTCGAGTCTTGGATGACTTTGTGGAGTCGTATAATGATTAAGTTGAATGCAATACCCTGATGAGCCCGATATATCAACGCAGAAAAGACATCTCGGTGAAGACTTACAACGACGGGTGTAGTGCCATCGGAGACACAATTAGACAGACCAGGTATAGGTATGGTACATAAAACTAGGAGGGATGCCATTGTGTACATCAATCCCGAGTCGAGCACTATACGTCCGACGAGCAACCATTTGTCGGGGTCTGTGGAGAAAGCGGACACCTTCCTACGAGCTCTCCACAGCTTGATCGTAATCAATGCTGTAAGATATATATAGAGGTAAGTAAGACTATGAAGTAATGGCACGAATTACCCACAGGTCGCAAAGACGTTAATGGCGACAATTAACCCGAATGTGGTATACGCTAGTGCTTGCGACGTCGTAGGTGAGAGAACAGACTCTGCAACGCTCCGCGCAATGACTAACACACTACAAACTACGACAAAATAGCCTTCAGTGTGCGTCTCTTGTGTGCACGGTCCCGACGTACCGATTCCAGCCGCCCACATCATAATGGGTATGATCACTAGAAAGTAATTTGCGTTATACAGCCTAAAGAGTCGATACAGCTAAGAGGCCATGTGGAATGTATGAGACATGAAAATACGAGACATATTATAGATACTTACTAGTATAGCATCTCCGATCGCAGCGATCGTAAGGTAATCAGCGTCCCGGACGACGTTTATCCAATTTTCGTTCGAAAGCGCTGCAGCACGATCGGTAGGACTAGTATACGACGCAAACGCGACCAGATTGTATCGGAGATATAGCGTAACTAGATACAATATTTAGTTTTGTTTTTCAAGGCAAACTTCTGGGACTTACTGTCCAAGGTTAGGATTATACCCGTGGTCACCACAACGCCTACCAGCCACCATCTTACTTCGTGGCGGCCTTTTAGAGCCACCCGCTCTCCAGACATAAATAGCAGAATGCGTAGAGACAATCCAAATGTAACGACATAAATCCCTAGGTGCAGTGTCTATCATGGCCTCGCTGTCAAAGGTTGATTTCGACGTACCGTAGAATAACACCTCTAAGAACATTCCAATAATGATGGTTTCTTCGATGGTGATTCCACGCGACATGGTCAACTTCTGGATGGTAGCACGGGCAAAAGAGCGCAGAGGGAGTATAACCATAGGCCCTTTATAGTGATGACGCCTCGCAAGCGGTGCTCATACTACGTATTTGAGGCCTATGGTGGATCACATCATATCCTAGGTTTCGTAGTGAGCCACAGCAATGGACGCAACAAGCGTCAAGATATGAGCTTACTTATCTCCGAAATGAAAGTAGCAAGGTCTTGTTCAGGAAGCGTCGTGGTGCGGGTAACTTGGACCGGTGTGTGCGATGGTTATCCACATGCTGTGCAGCCAGGAAAGTAACGAGTACGGACGCAGCGTAAACAATGCAGAGATATCAATCGGCGCAGCTGGTCTCATCTCGCGCGGCACTGCATTCGGAATGTTGGAGAGAGCGTCACACACCCATCACCGGTCAACAACACGCCTAGCGGTCTAGCGGAGTGGATTGTGCTCCTATACAGACCAATCAGCATCCGGCTCTGCATACACAAAAGATTTGGGTACCTTAATAAGTTATAACTTACTAGACAGCTTCAACGTTCAACTTCGTCCTCGCTCGATATTCACATTTTCTATCGATGCACCAATTGCTGAGAACAAGCAAGTAGACAAAGCTCAAACTGAGTGGATTATCCTTGTCGAATCCCCTTTTGACAGCGCCGAATGAGAGCTCAATAAACTCGTAAGTGTTTTGAAGAAGATGGTCAAATTTAAGAAAACAGGCGCACAAGGACGTGAACGAAGCACTCCGAGGACCGAGCGGACTGCAGCGGGTCGCCACAATACGTCATCTGTCATTTCAATGATATCTCAGCACCGAGTCCCTCGGCATTGTCCATGATCTGTTGTCCTACTGCAAGTCCTACTTGCAGAAGTTAAAAATCGTCTCTATGAGCATTCTTATGCCGTGCACGAATAGGAAACACTCAACACAGCCCATATATGCGTGGTCGCATAGTGGTATTGACGCAGACCAAGTATTAAAAAGGAGCTGAAGATTTGTCGTGTCGATCCACTGCGAGCTTGAACGACGTTATTGGAATAGCGTTTGTATGATTGGTAACTATTGGAGGTCGATGGCTAGTATTCACTGGCAACGAGTTTTGCCAGTCCATCGTCTCCATGTTCTGTACTGAACTTTGCATGACGCCGTTGACTCGTATGATGATCAGGTTAAATGCGATGCCCTGAGGTATAGCCGATGACATTAGTTGATACGGTCTACGTAACTGGATCGCACTTACCGCGAATGGTGTAACAGCGTCGGACACGCAATACGCCAGGTTTACCGACGGTATGGTGCATAAGACGAGGATTGATCCAGTGGTGTATATCAGACCGGAATCAAGCATTATACGTCCGACACGAAGCCACCTATCGGGGCCGGAGGAGAAAGCGGAAATCCTCTGCTGAGCTCTCCAAAGCTTTCTTGTGATGAGTGCTGCAGTTGGGAGTGGATGAGCATTGTTATGATGACTGGGAAGCGAGTGAAAGATAACTCACACGTTGCAAAGACGTTGACCGCGATGTTAAGACTGTACATGACGTAAGTAATGGTTGCAAACGCCCATGGAGATAGGATACTGTGTGCGACCCCTTTGGTAATCAGCACAATACAGCATCCTAGAGATACCCTCAGTATGATCCCGTATTGCGGGTATGCAGGACGTACCAATTGCAACTAGGTATAACAGGAATGGCACGATGGCCAGCCGATAATTCCTTTCGTAGAGGCGGTAGAGTCGATAAATCTACGCATCCGATGCGTCAGTAAAGATCCTTGAAACGAAACGCGCTACAAAGTACACTCACCAGGATCATATCTCCGATAGTGGTCATAACAAGATAGCCGGCGAATCGGGTAACATTAATCCAGTTCTGGTCAATGAATGCAGATTCTGGGCTCTCGGATTCTGCTTTTAACGTAAAAGCAGCCAGATTATATCGCAGGAAGAGTGCGACTGATAAGTAGACGGCTTAGATAATGATGGTGAGTGAGGCGTGCGTGATACTGACGATCGAGGGTGAGTAGGAGAGTCATTGTCACTACAACACATAGGAGCCACCATTTAATTTCTTGTTTACTCTTGCGGACTATGGGAGGGCCCGGCTGGTACAATAAGACACGAATGGAATAGCCAAAGGTAACAAGATAGATTCCTTGGAGAAGTGATCAGTAATGGCTGTCGGATTTGATGTATAGCTCACCATAAAATAGAGCCTCTAGGAACATCCCAACAATGGCAGACTCTTCGGCCGAGAACGAGGCAGCCATGGCTAGTTCATGCAATACTGAAAGTATGAAGAACTATTAAAAGCGAATGGGGCAGTAAAATATGTGCAGCGAGTTATAAGGGAAGCACCAGCACCATCACTGTCCACTTAAATAGGTTCGAGTAGACCGACGGACGATCCTCCTGAACCGCATCAGAATTTGCGGCAGTGTCAAGCTTCATATTCACGCCACAATATGAACCTCGTCCTGACTCCTTGGTGAGCTTTACTAGTCACGTGAATGATACGAGAAAGACATACCGGACCCCGATGCCCCGGATTCTCGCTCGTTGACTGTTTTTTGACATTTGCGCTGTAGTCGGTGAAGATGGCACACGATTTGTACACTTGGCATTGCGGAGTTACAAGCCGGCCTTACTCGCTTCCTTGTGCGCGTTCTCCGGACTGCCGGGCGCCGACATCGACAGCTCGCGTGAGTGAATGACAAGACCTTGTCGCGCATAGGCGTTCAACGGCGTTGGCAAAGTAATGTCGGCCTGTCAGTGTGAGCGAGGCATCGAGCGATCCGAGCCACAAGGTGGGAAGCCACGCGTGTTACCCGCGGGTCTTTAAGGACGATCGCTGCGGTAACCTAGACAGACATAAAGATGGTGGACTTGATAGCACGGTCGCCGCCGGCGTCATACGCCGCAGCGGATCGCATGCCAATGCTTGCACTTGCAGAAGCAGTAAGTACCTGGCATGAAGGCCTTCAATCAATCAATACCGAAAACAGAATCCCGATGAACCACGTACAATTCTTAGAGAAGACTCCTTATCAACGGCGTCAGCTTCCAGAACACAATTTCTTGAGGACATACGCATGTTGACTTGCCGACGCACCATGTACGCAATATAGGTCGAAATCCAAGTTTACGGAGACTCGTAATATACAGGCGGTCAAGGCTCTGTCGGCGAGTGCAACCCCGCCTTCCACAGCTCGTCATACTTATCCGACTTATCGCGGACCGTATCCGTATTTTGGTCCGTCATGATCCTGAACGTCGAAAGCGGCGTGGCGTTCTCGGTGTTGAGCACCGTCCGCCGTCGACGGTCCGTCCCGCTCGAGCGCGACGTGCGTATCGTCGATTCGTCGCTGCGGGCACTGGTAGAACCCCGCATGACGCCGTTGAGGCGTATGATGATCAAGTTGAATGCGATGCCCTGGATGACAGGTGAGCGGTACACGATACACGATACGCGGAGGGCGGGTGGCCAAGAACGACAACTTACGATGATCTGGATCGTCGCGTCGGAGATGCAGTCCGCCAGGTTGGGCATGGAAATGGTGCAGAGGATGAGGACGGTCGCGACGGTGTACATTAGGCCCGAATCGAGCACGATGCGGCCGACGACGAGGAGCTTGTCGGGGTTAGCGGAGAACGCGGACACACGCGATCGCGTTCTCCATAGTTTCGCGATGATTAACGCTATGAGTGGTATTTAATCAAGACGTAATTGATGGTGCAGACAATGTATATCGCTCACAAGTGGCAAAGAGATTGATAGCGACGGTGAGCGAGAACGCAGTATACTCGAGGGCTTGAAGGGTCGTTGCTGATAGAGCATTGACTGCAATTCCTCTTGAAACGATGACGATGCCACATGCTGAATGCCGATAAGTCAGGGTGTTGCATACGTATTCATGACGTACCAATGCCGGCCAGATACATAACGAAGGGTGCGGCTACGAGCAAGTAGTTTCCATCGTAGAGCCTGAATAGACGGTAGATCTGGACACACATTCGTGAGTAATCGTAATAGGAGGTATAGAAGGACATGCCACTTACGAGTATAGCATCTCCTATAGATGTGAGTACGACATAGTCGGCATTTCTGACCACCTTGATCCAATTCTGACTCAAGAAAGCAGCATCTGGGCTCTCGAATCCAGCATCAAACACGAACGCGGCAAGATTGTACCGCAAGAATAGTACAACTGTCGAGACCACTGTTATCACTGACCGCGTTTCGAGGGAAATTGCACGCCACTCACGATCGAGAGTCAAGAGTACAGCCATGGCTAGGACCACGCCGACAAGCCACCAGCTTACTTCTCGTGGGTTCTTGAACACGAGATTTATGCTAGGTTGGTACAACAGGATACGCATGGAGTACCCGAGCGTGATAAGATAAATCCCTGCAGCGATAAACATTGCTTAACCCACGCTAATTCCCAGAGATTACGCTTCTTACCGTAGAAGAGTGCCTCTAAGAACAATCCTATGATACCAGCTTCGTCGACTGTGAACGACCCCATGGCAGCGGCTTGTGGCGGAAAGAAAGCGATCGGGGGGACGAAGAACACTTGGTGCGCCGTGGCGGCTCTATGAGTGTTTAAGCAAGAGACTGAGCGCCGCGAACATCCCTATCAAACAGGAAGCTCCATGGAGTATCAAACCTATGGATCCTGGAAAGTGGGCAAAGCTAGCGGACGGGGTGGTCCACAGCTCTCACTAGGGCTTCAAAGCGTCGTCGAAGAGACTACGCGGGTCTGCGGATATGCAACGAGGCGTGTCACAGGTTCAGAGGAGTGTAATGAAGCAGAGCGCGAGCGAGCTCACCTGTAGTCGCTCGTTATAGTGAGTTTGTCGGTCCCAGGGAGAGTCCGGGGGTTACGGAGGTTGCCCATCGTACCGGTGACTATACTAAGGATAGAGAACTCAGGAATACGAGAAGTGAGCGTACGATCAACATGCGTTTCCAGCACCTTGATGTGTATGCGGAGAGTAGGCCATCCTCTTGGGAATATAAGTCCTAAGAAGGCCGGTTCTGTGGAGGCTACAGAGAGTTAGCGCTGCTGCTAGTCGGCTTATCATGCTAATACAATTCACGAGGAGAGAGATTGTAGGCAGGCAGGCTGTGTATCTCGGAGTTAAGAACCGTGTCTGTCCTCTATACTAGAGTTTGTTAACATGATGTGGTCATGAGTGAAGGAAGGAAGGCGCTTGCGATGAAAGAACCCGAGGCGGGGCGCCCGTAAATGCGTTCAAATTGGGAAATCGTCGGGAGCGGGCCCGGCCGCGCGTTTTCTTGTGCACTCGCAGCCATCTTCCTTCTTTTCAGCCAACTTGAATTCTGTCTTCGCAGCATGCGATTTCACATCTATCGTGACTCTGCTCTTGTATTCATGCGTGCCCTTATGGATCTCGAACTTGATCCAGGTAGTCCTGGATGAGGTCCTCTTTTCGGGACGAACAGTTTACGGTTGGGGATGCGTGCTGGGTTCATTCTGGACCACAATCGTGAATGATACAGGTACATTGCGATCTATTCTAGACTTTTTATAATTTACTGACGCTATTCCGCTCTGAATAGCGCGTACACTGACCGAGTCGGTGATCTTGCAATGTTTGAACGATCACGAAGATGAAGAAATGTGGAAGCTCAGCGCTCATCGCTCCTTACGACTCAATTGAGAAGCTTGATTTTCCACCAAGAGGACCATCTCGACCTCCCAGACATGCTGGTCTGTATAAGATTAGCCTAGAGAGCGAAAGCCGTATAGATCTCGCGTGTGGACTCGTGTACGACTTCGGTTGATACCGTCAGTCCCAGCAGGTTTCGAAATCGTTTGGTCAGTCCACTCATCTTTTCTTGTTGGGCGTACTTACTTGACCGCAGTCTCTAGTATACCTCGTGCGTCCACTAGTTCGCACGCGGCAGATGCTGAGATAGCCGTTCATCTTCATGGTTTTATATGGTAGGTCGGCCGAGACATCGTGTTCGTCCTGAATACATGTGTCTTCGACTTCATAGACCACGGAAAGCAACTTAGTATGTGAGTCTTCCTCTTCGTATGACATCACATAGTGTTATCGTCCCTCGAAGTGTTCTTAACACCGTTCAACGTACTTGCAGTATTCATGGAACGTCCGCTTTTGGAAGATCGTCGCTTTTGTATCGAGACAAATTCTGAAGAATTCGTCTCGTCATGTTGGTGAACACATCCATTGCGTAGGCTAGAACAAGCTTCATCGGGACTACTGTACGCGCTCCGGCAAGTTACAGTGACAGCCGCGCCATGGGAACCCGACGCGACCGCTGCCCAAGCTTCAGGATGTGCCCGCACCTGTCAAGAAACGGTGTCCAGCGACACAGTGAGTACGCTCTCAGCATTGACGATGCAGGTGACGAGGCATGGTCCGTGGATGTGACAGGCTTGTTGTTCGCGTGGCCATGCGCAGCTTCGTTACATGTTACCAGGTGCGACCGTGACCGCTTGGGCCAGGTCCCCAAGGAAATGCACATTCCTACAAAATGGAGGTCCGGTAGCCTTGAGCGGTTCCGGAGGCATCACATGCGATTTCAGCTGCTTTGTTCTCGTAAGATATTTGGGTGTGGCGAACACTACCTGCGCAGAGGCTACGGCACTCGCTGCAGCGACACATATCAGGCATGACGATGTTCGCTAAGGGGCAGCGTGCACAGCATGATAAGCACAAGCTGATCTCTGGCAGCTAGAGTCTATACTGTGTATGTTCAGGTTGGCTGTTGTGGCGAAATAGATTTGTATAAGAAGGCACGAAGCAAGGCCAGAGCAATAAACTTCAATAATTTTGAGATCGTACTCGGGGACCCGCGCTAAAGGGTTTCTTTATCGAGACGGAGGTTGATATTGCTTTACGTACGGTGTGAGAGCACAAATACCGCCCTTCATCTACAACCACCACCAACACCCTCATTTCGCAGCCTGCTCATCGTGTTTCGCCCTCTGCTCGTCGTGCGCATCGTCCAGCTCGCCACACACCCCCTTCGGTTCGAATCTGGGATCGGCCTGCTAAGCGGCCTCGAGGCAGAACTTCCAGCACCTCTCGGCAGTATTCCCAACTCGTGGCTTGCACGCCTCAACAACCACGCAACGACCACCCGTTTACCTGAAATCTACACTACCCAACTTTCTCTTTTGTCCGCCTGCTTGATTCCGTGCTCAGTTCTGCGCCGTTGCCCCGCTCCGCTCTTGTTCGCTGTAGCACTTTCGACCCCGTCGTAACACCCGCTTCTAGGTCGTATGCTCAACGTCCTCCGACCCACATCCCCCTTCAACGAGCCCAAAGCAGTCAAATTCAAGTCTGTACTTGGTCTCGGTGGAGCTCAGAAGGAAGGCGCGCCCGTAACCAGCCAATATCTGCCCTCCGTCGCCGACACCCAACGCCAGCGGTCATACTCTCGCCGCAGTGTTGATACCGTCTCGAGCAACAAGGGAAGTAGAAGAATTAGAGCAGATCGTGCTAGCGCCTCGGAGGTCCCGTGCTTTGAAGACGACGCCGTTACCATCGGCAAAGCCGCAGACATCCCCACCGATATGCCTGTGAGGACTGGTACAGGGCCCGTGTCTATGCAAAGTAGACGGGGCCCTCCACGCTCAGCCGAGCACGAAGGCCCGTGGACGATCAGTGTGGCAGAGACGCCGCATGATGCTAGCTCGTACAGTCTGTACATTAAAAGTGAGTTTCCGACCCATGTAACACAGCCCTGCCCGTACGAAACCTACCCCTCGGCACGTAGGAGGGAACGGGTTTTCCATGCCGTACAGAGTTTCATCCATGAACATTTACTGATCACATCTTTTCACAGCCCCTACGCATAATATGACCCTTACTCGCACTGCACTCGAACTCGTCGAAATGGATGGAAAGCTTCGTGATAATTTACCGGGATTGAAGCTCCCCAAGCTCCCCATCGAGCCTTCCGCATTGCCGTCACCGCCGCCGAAGCGTAAGTCGGCGTTCCTTAATACGCTCTCGCGTCTAGCGTCTCCATCGAGCAAGTCTTCCTCTGCGCGTCCGTCACGTCGCGGCTCCTCAACCGGTGGCCCCTCCATCTCCGCAACGCCCACCGTGTCTTCTCCCACACAAGAGTCGGGTGATCCGTTCGACAATCTGAGGTCCGACGCGACCGCCGAGGATTTCATCGCAGCGAACAGCACCGTCACCGGGCTCGCGGCGTATCTTACGGCCATCTCCAACGACTCCAGCGTGCGCCAGTGCAAGGTTTGGCGGCGGTTTGTGCGAGTACGAACAGATGACTTGCAGAGTACGCGCGCGGAGAGGGCCATCAAGCGTGTCAGGTCCGATCTCGCAGCCCACTCGAGTCCTGGTCATACAGACCCGCCGATGTCGTTAAGTCAAGTCCTGGGAGAAGCGGAGAATTTGGCTACTTCTGGCCGGTCATCAAAGACAGGTTCTATCAGTGACACAACAGAGGCAGTGGAGAATAAGACGGAGGACGAAGAGCTTGCCCCCATCGCCCCCAGTGGTGACAAGGCTGAGGAGGAGGAACCGCTCACAAACGGGCATGTAGAGACTCCCACCGAAGAAGCACCCCAGCCCGCAGAACCTACACAACCTGCGGCTGCGGCTGAGGCCCCTGCTGACACCTCGGCCGAGCCTCGTGCAGAAGCAACGACCCCCGTGCAAGAAAGCGCAGAGCAGGAAGAAGGCCGCTCGACACCCGTCCCAGAATCCGCCACTCGCCGCCTCCCACGCTCGCAGTCCGCCGAGCCCACCGCGCGCGGCTCGCGCATTTACGCTTCCACGGTGTCATCCACCCTCCGCGGCAAGGCCTCGCAGGCGTCGATCACGGGCGATGACTCGTCGATATCCACCACCGACCGCCGCTCGACGCGCAAAAAACGCTCGAAGTCGACGGACCCGCACGCGAGCAGCACCGGGCGGAAGTCGCAGCGCAAAGTCGTCGTTAGCGACTTCGAAATGATGCGGGTGTTGGGCAAGGGTTGCGCCGGAAAGGTGCTTCTTGTCCGTCACAAGCCGACGCAGGACGTGTACGCGCTGAAAGCGATCACGAAGCGCCACGTCCTTGCGCATCAAGAACTGCAGCACACGCTGACGGAGCAGGCGGTCTTGAAACGTATGGCCGCGGAAGGGACCGATCCGTTCGTTGTCAAACTGTGGTGGAGTTTCCACGACAAGGAAAACTTGTTCTTAGTCATGGTCAGTACCAAAATTATCTTCGTCTATATTGCATTGATCTCATCAAACTGTAGGATTTCCACCCCGGAGGTGACCTTGCTACTCAACTCGCACGATGGGGTCGCCTAGGCCGTGATCGGGCCAGGTTTTATGCTGCTGAGATCGTGGAAGGTGTAGAGGGCTTACACGCTGCCGGAGTAATCTACCGTGACCTTAAGCCCGAGAACATCCTCATAGGCGCGGATGGCCATATCGTACTTACGGACTTCGGTTTGTCCAAAGAATTCCCCAAACGCACGAGTGCGATCACTGCACCTTCAACGCCCTCTGGATCGCGGACTGAGTTCTTTGACGGCTCGTCGTCACCTGGGAGCCCCCATTGGATGAAAGGCGAAAAGGATCACGCAAATCCATGGACCGGTGCATCGGATTCAACTAGCACGTTCTGCGGCACCGCGGAGTATCTTGCCCCTGAGGTCATCCAAGGTTTACCATACAGTTATGAGGTTGACTGGTGGAGCTTCGGTACGATGCTGTATGAAATGCTCACCGGAATCGTGAGTACCCTGCCCCTTTTATCCTCTTTTGTCGATGGTTCTCAATATGATCCACGTCCATCAGACACCTTTCTGGGCAAATAATCATTCAGATATGTATTACCGAGTTCTCCAGGACGAATTGCAGTTCCCCGAAGACAGGACGATGGATCAGGACACGAAGAGTCTGATTCGTGGGGTGGGTGATCTTCATCTGATCTATCTTCTTCGCTCGCTGACTGTCAAATTTCCAGCTCCTGCAACGCAACCCCGCGTTACGAATGAAAGAGCCGCGAATCAAGAAACATCCATACTTCTCGATGATTGACTGGTCCCACGTATATCACAAGCGCTACATACGTACGTCACATTGTGCTGCAGGCGCGACAATAGCTAACATCTCTGACAGCCCCATACATCCCACCCATTGACCCGACGAACGCAAGCGATACCCAGAACTTCGACGATACCTTCCTTGATATGGAACCAGTTATAAAGGACGATAATGACGAGCAGACCGATACGGATCAGCAGACTGACACCGATCGGACAGACGGAGAGGAATCCGTTGCGACGCCTTCTCAGTCTAGGAGCCCATCTGTGCATCCCGTGGACGATGATGCCCCAGACGTGTTTGACGGGTACTCCTTCAAGGGCAGACATTCGATCATTCTGGACGACGAGGAGGATGAGGAGGATGGTGACGAATCCGCTGAGGACGAAGAGGAGGAAACGGATGCGACGTCGTCGATAGTGGCAGGAGAACTTGACAGTCTGATGGAGGAGCCTGCACAGGAGGCCGAGGAATCCGCTGCTAACAGCATGGCTACGGTGGATGAAGTACCTGAGCCATCTACTCCTGAGGAGATACATGCAGCACTACTGCCTGATCTCGCTGCAATTGCAGCCCTCGCTGTTGAAATACCAGCTGAGGCACCCGCCAAACCACCCAAAGACGCTCAGGAGCCTAAAGAGTTGAAGGAGTCGAAGGAGACCAAAGAACCCAAGGAACCCAAGACACCTGTGGAGAAGCCTGCGACGACAATTCCCTCGCCCGCGACATCTCAACCAGAGACAATCGTGGTTAAGGCACCAGTGCCGCGCCCAGCGAAGCAACGCCAACGGAGAGAGAAATCTGGTATTCCGGCCCTCGATCGTGGTCTCGCTGACGAGGACGAGCCAGCCACAGAACGATACGATGATGAAGACGACGACTGGGACTTCGTCGATAGGAATGTCGACGAAGAGCGCAATGGTGCGAAGGCGACGAGTCTCTTCGCGCGTGGTGTTGTGGACCGCTACAAGCTGGCCGTGTTCCGTAAGTCCACTCCGAGACGTCCAAACGGGAGAAACAACTCTGGTATATCCAACGGGAGCGACCTGCTCGGTTCGCCCGACGCCTCAGAGTCCCCGACACCTACGGAGAAATATAGGAGAGGCCGTAATCCAGGTCTCACGTTCCGCAGGAATCCAAAAGAGTTCCTCCGGCAACGATCACCCACACGAACGGCTAGCGCGAGCACGAGCACGAAGTCAATGGCACACTCAGCGTCTGCCACGCTCTCGACAACTTCCAGCACAGTTGCACGACTGACGGCTTCGCCTTCTTCTGGCTCAACGCTTCCTGTGACGCCATCACTGAAGTCGAAGCAGTCTGAGATTTCTGTCGGAGCTCCCAGCGATTCGTCCGATCAGTCCTTCAACGGTGACATGAGAAGCTCAGCGGTGGATTCTACTAAGGGCACGCCGACGAGCGTCTCGCAGGAAGATAAGCAAAAAAGCAAAGGGCTCAAGAAATACAAGGAAGGAGCAGAAAAAGTTTTGTCTATCTTCCAATCTCCACGGTGATCACACGTTCCACTGGCTGGGGCGTGGTCGACAGACTCTTGACTGGGTACCATCTATCTGTTTTTCATGGGATTTTATCGAATGCATATGCTTATTTACTGTTGCTCGAGTCCACTCTCCTTAATCTTTCATTCAACTGTATTCAAGATTTACGGAACTTTCAATCAGTCGAGAACTCTCGGTTTTCCACGCTCTCTTGCGTCCGTAGTATACTGTTATCCGCCTCTCATCGAAGCATCGCTCGTAGTACTAGTCGCCCCATGCATATGAATCAACAACCTGTCATTATATAGATCGTTCATTAATCCTAGATCCTGTATTGCAGTCCTCGTGGTCCCGTACTATACACAGCTGCAGCAAGAAAGGTTTACGGAAGGCATGATAGGTAACGACTAACTCAGCAAAGCCAAATACGAAGAGATAGATACATAGCGATAGAGAAGGTCCATGTCCGTTTAGTCTAGCTCCTGCAGACTCGCCCGTATACTACGTACCCTCTCCTCGACCTGATCGAGAACATTAGTCAACTCCGTCACCTCTGCCTTTATGTCATTGATGTCCCCATCGGGCGCCGCTATTGAGCGACCCTGACTGGGCCAGCCGATAGTCTGCTTCGTCGCGGTGAGCTCATCCCACAGCGTCGTCACGACGCCCTGCACCCACTTCTCCCTCTCCTCCGTCCTGCGGATCTCCTTCATGCGCGCCTTCTCCTCGCGCCCGCCCATGATCGTCAGCGTATAAATATTGCTTACGACCAGAATCGCGATCACGAAGTACTGTATCGTGCTCGACGTCGACTGGTCCCACGCGTCCTTGATGAGCTCGAGCGCGCCCTCGGTCGACTGCCGCGCGACCTTCATCGCGCCCTCAAACGTGTCGTACGCCCACTGGAACGCGCGCTGGTTGCGCTCCGCCTCGCGAGCCTTGCGAGCTTGCTCTTCGTCCACGGTCTCCGTCGGCCCGAGGGCAGCTTGTTCGGCGACGGCCTGGGCCTCCGCTTGCTCGACCACAGCCGGATCGACGCCCTCCGGGATGAACTCCGATTGGTGTTGGTGGATGTACTCGCGCATCGCCTTGTCCAGTTCGTTTTGGTATGTCTTCTGCCCGTCGATGGCTGACTTCTCGATTATGCCTGTCGGGTATAAATGCATGAGACAAACTGCGGAGCATGTATAGATCCTCGGATGAAATACCGACCTTTGATGAAACTCCTGCCGGTCCATTCGACTTGCGTTGTGACGATGACTCTCGAGGAGACATTACTCGCCCACATTATGCATGTCCGCGTCTTGACGGAGAACACGCCTCCGCTAGGCACTTCAGGTGTCCGGGTCGTCGTAACCATAGAGACATAATCGTCGAAGTCGCAGTGCGCCATTTCGTCGCACAGCTCACATTTGGTCTGTTTAGGCCCCAGACTGCCTGTAAGCGGCTTGATGTACGACATGTTGCGGAAAAGCAGCGAGGCGTTGTTCGCTGTTGGTTGCCAGTCCGAGATCTGGATGTCTGAAAATCACAGGCCTCATCAGTTTCCTTGTGAATTAGACACATGCAATGACGAAAATCGTACCAGTCAGCTTCTGGTCATTCCGCATGAAGTCTTTGATGAAACCACTGGAGAAAATAAGATTATAGATCTTCTCTGGCGTGCCCGGTAGTATGTTGTCCATCGCCACCTCCGAGTAGTGCTGCCCCGCTTTACCGCACGCGCACTGCGTGACCTTGTTCACCCTCGCCGGCTTCGTCTTCCCGTTGACCATCACCGACCCGTTCGCCTCGGGCTCGTCCATGCTCATCTCGAGGGAGCCGCGTCCGCTGGCGATATTTGAACCAATCGATGAGTCCTCGGGTCGTGCGAGGCGCCACACGTTGTACATCACGTCAAACGTGGTATCACGCGATAGGAATGATGTAAACGTGTACTTCGCGTTCTGCGTCGTCACCTGGATCGCGTTCGGGATCACAAACGCTGTCATACGCTTTTCCAGCGCCGTCACGTCGTACATGGGTATGCAGAGCTGCAGGGGAGAGCCATAGTAGTTAGTGTTTGTGTCTAGGAGTACGACTGAGTACAGGAACTCGGCTCACATCGGTTATCCAACCGAAGATGTTGGCGTGGAAACAGACATGGTTTTCTGAGATGTATAGCCGGCCTTGAATGAGGATCTCGCGTTGTAGCGCACATCCATAATCTAATTGCCAGCATATATGCCGGTAAGAACTGCAGAAGTCGAGAACATAAACCTAGAAGACGGACCTTCGATGAGATAGTCTCCTTCGGGTATATTGGGGAACATTTCGTGGAACTCGACGTTCCGTCGTGCACTCGCCACGGCAAATCCTGTCACGGGTATGTCGTCCGCATCCAAGTCGAGATCGTCGTCTTCTTCCTCGTCCGAGCCGCCTTCTAAACCGGACACGAAGGAGTCGTTTTCAGAGTAGTCGCTGGTCGCATAGCTGAGGGATGTCTGCCGTGAGCGCGCAGGACTGCGCGTGTTGTCCATCGAAGCGCGGGCGCGGTGCGACTGCGCGCCGCTGGACGTCACCGAGTTGGAACGGTCGGTGCGAGCCATGATCTCCGCAGGCGTGATCTGGGGCATGGCGACTGCGGGATTCGCCATAGCCAATCCAGATGCAGCTAGCGCACCCGCCAAGCCTGTGTTCTTCCGCCGCGGGGATTTGGTTATAGACGAAGAGGACAGACTCGGTGTGACGGGCGTCGTCGACTCTTTAGTAGACGAGCGGCGGAAGATCTTGCGCTTCTTGGTGCCGTTTATTGAATAAAGCGAGGCTGCGTCCGAATTGTCTGTCGGGGCCAGCAACGCAGAACTTGGGATGTTCGGCAGCGTCTGGCTCGCCGAGATTGTGGGCTTTCTGAGGGCGAGTTCCTGCATAGTGGATTGAGCGATGATACCCGTGGGCGACTCGACAATGGGGGACATGACGATTCCCCCATCTTCAGAGGAACTATTTACCGGTAAGGTGTTGCTACTCGTCGACTGCGCAGTCCCCGGACGATCGAATGCAGGTATGGGCGGTGTGCTCTCCCCTTTAAGCTTCAGACGCAGCCCGCTCTTGTTGGACTTGACGGACTTGTTCGAGGGCGACCGTTTGATGGACGATGTCGTACGACTTTGCTCCTTGGGTGATCCTGCACTCACGGTCGCAGACCGCGGATGATGGATCTGGCCGTTTGCATTCTCTTCTCTTAAATTCCCCGTCGAACTCGCATGCGAGAGCGGCCTCTGGGTCGAGTCGCGCTGCTGCATGTTCGGACGCAGGGGTGTGGGGGTCTTCACCTCCTCCTCGCGAGGTGACGGTACAGGCGAGGTCAAGGGCGAATTTGGTTTGCTCCCGAGCGAGAGGGAGTGTGTACGCCGCCCGGAGGACTTGTTGCTTTTGCTCGCGCTTGCAGTCTTGCTCAGATCTTCCCCTGATTGGCCGGCGGTGGCGGTGGGTGTGGGGAATTCGTCTGAGATCGACATGTCACTTGTACGCGGGGAGGGAGGTATGACCGTGACGTTGGGGTTTGTCGATAGAGAGTCACTGTCGCCGTCGGAGACCGGGGCACTGCTGGCAGATGTGGTGGGCTTGTGTCCAACACTCGCGCGCGAGATGGATATGGTCGGCTGACGCGGGGACGTTGGTGGGGACGTGGGCGAGGGTGTCGACGACCGTATGCTGTCGCGGTGCGAGCTAGTCTTCACGAACTTGGAGAAGATGCTTGGAGCCATCTTATTGCTGCAGGAGCGTGTCGGTAACGGTTCGGCATGCCAGCGTTGCTGGTCTCAAATGACGACAAGCGAACGGACTCACAGCAATAATGAGAGCCACCCCGGTCTCCAAAAGTCGCCTTATTTGAGTTGAAATGAAGTCTCTCGAAGTTCGAGATAGAGATGAAGAAGCGTGTCCTGCAGGCATATCAGCATGACGAGCTGCGTATGACACGGCTGTTGCACCGTTCCAAACGACGCCGACGCACCAACACAGCCTTTTATGCAAAAACCGAACTTCGTTCAACTAACTCGTGGCTTTCCAAGATCAGACAATCGCCTCGCTCTCGCACTATCGTATCGAAGCCAGGGCCAGGTGGTGGGAATGCGTTGCGATTGGTGGAGACACCGAGCAGTGGGAATAGGTTAAAATGATGCTTTTGTTACACAGAAAAGAGGGTATGAAGTGAATTAAGGTATCGAGTTCAGGTTGTGAACTTGCAGCGGTCCAGTATAAGGAGCAGAAGAGGGTTGGAGTGAAGTGAGTGGAGGAGTAGCGACCGCGTTCCGAGAACGCTACCGTCTACCGCGCCTAAGCATCAAACTCCGTACCTGTGCAACGCGTTGATCTTGGCCTTGGTATCTCAGCACAATAGTTCAGTGACGAAACACAATGCTATAGATGTTGTTCAAAGCGCAGACGATCCTAGCTGATGTACATTGTCATCCTGGCGTCCAAGTTGTCCAAGCCTCTCGGCTTCGGGATTCGGCTGTAAGGCAGCTAAAGACCGAACAGAAACCTAACCCCAGGATCATTCCAACCCAGTTGAAACTCAGCGCTTTATGTAAGAGATCTGATATCCATCAAAATACGCCTCGTCCAACCAGCTGCTATGTTGGCTACCAGCTCATGATTTGAGTCTCGGAATCAGAGATTGAGGAAGCTGGAGCAAGGATAGTTGCACCGCCGTGCACAGGACAATTATCTGGTCCGAACCTCCTGCATATGGCAGACATCTTTGAAACTCAGGATGTTTAGCGCCACAACAGTGAGAGGCGGACAACTCTACAGAAGAACGTGAGATTGTAAGGACTCTATGAAGACCGCTCTACCTACAGTCTAGACAGCATTAACCCATGCTTCAAGACACACTAAGGCACGCAGTTCCTGTGAGGCTTTGTGAAGTGAATGGGTGAAGCGTCGCGATCACAGAGCGCCCAAACGCGTGCGTGCCGCCTGCGCCTCTGGGCTCGGTCCAGACCGCTCCCTCTTCCCCATTTTCTGCCTCATTTTCCTCAGACAAGTCCTCCTGTTATCGACAATTTTCTGGATATCGGTAATCACAGAACTGAGTCCGCCGACGAATACAACCTAGACGTTGGCCAGCCCATCCATAGACGGAGGTGGTGCACCCTCTCCTGCACGCTGCGGAGCTCGCCGGGCGGGGCGTCGTACGCTCCATGCCCCGCACACATCCAATTCCGAGCCAGCGGGAGGGCTGGATACGTCCGCTCGGAAGACCAGCTGTGAGCCCGTGGCGGTACAGACACGGGCGGCGCAGGAACGGGGTGGCACCAGACCAGAGTCCCCCGCGCAGACCGCCGGCCGCGAGACGAGTGCGTGACGCCCCACGCCGTCGGTGCCCAGCGTCCACGGCCGCGTCTCGACGGCCCAGAGCCCTCGAAACCCTGAATATTGCACGATAACCCGCCGTGGGCCCGATCGCCCCTGCCCATAACCCCCGCGCGCGCCGCCGAACTCGCGGTTAAGTCTGGCGTGCCCACGCCAAAGGTTGTCCCGCCCCTTGGGCGGCTTTGAAATCTTCGGAGCCTCGAGCTCGCGAGCGGTCCCATGCATCCCATGGGCTCTTGAACAGCGATCTAGAACATACAGTTATAAGAACGTCGCCTGCGCATGGAGGGTGCGCCCTCGTCCGCACCTGTTCCCTCCTTCTTTCCTCCTGGAAGCCTGTCCGTTCCCTTTTTTGCTTTCGCTTTCGCTTGCCCGTACGACAATATGCCCGTCATCCCTGTCAATTCCCTGGAGGAGTTCCACGAGATCGTACGTCGTCGGCTGATGAGTCATCGGGGATTTTGCGCTGACGCGTCGTGCAGATCCAGCAGGACAAGCTGTGTCTGTTTGACTTCTGGGCGGCGTGGTGTGCACCATGCAAAAAGATCTCGCCTGTATATGAGAAGCTCTCCGCGGTGACCCACGACGTTAACTTCTACAAGATTAACGTCGAGGAACAACCTGACATCGTCGACGAGGTCATCATTAGAGGGGTACGTTCTTCCACAACATTATGCCACTCACCTCATCCTGACCTCGTCCCCTCTTGACGCAGATGCCCACATTCATGGCCTACAAGGGTGGAAAGAGGATGTGCGAGATCCTCGGCTCGAATCCGGAGAACTTAAAGGTGAGCCTCCAACGCCCGCGCGCATAGCACAGACAGGCAACGGCGACTGCTCCCTTAGGTCCTCCTTAACTGCGACAAGAAGCGTTTCTCGTCGTAGCACCGGCGGCCCGCCGCACCGTGGCTAGAGCATAACGCCGACACCATGCCTGCGACGCGCCTTGTCGCCCGTCGCCCGCTATGCATACATACCCGCGACAAGACAAAGACATTAAGCACTGTACTTGTACGATGGCGCCACCCGCACGCCCACCTAGAGCACGCCGCGCTAGGGCTCGGGGGCGGCCTGTTAACTTAAGTTATCTCGGAGGTCAATAGCTGTTGATGTTAATGCATGCATTTTAATCAGTATGCGTCGTCACAAACGGTGTGTGTCCGATTAAGTCGTACGTACGCTTGTGAAGGTATGCTCATCCTTGTGCTTGGACAACGCGGCAAGTACGCGGGTCTACTATTGCAGAGTAGACGTCTTGCCATCGAAGTTTATTGTCTGCTGATTGTGCCTGTCTGTGTGTATGTGAATATGTCTGAGAGATGGATCAAGGAGTACGACAACTCACCGATGACATCCTAGGTTCGCCTTCCGTCATTGGTCGATGTTGGCAGCGTTCACTGGTACTCACCGTGCCCGGGCCCTAGGTGTATGATAACACTTCCGCAGACAGCTATAAGTTAGTCGCTGTATGCGCGACTCCCGGCAATCTGATCATACGTTATTCATCGTTGGCAGGACGATGGAAGAAATCTGTTGAACACGGCGCGCAGCTTAGCGTGAGTCTTCCTATCTGTCTCGTCGTCAGTACCAGCCCCGAGTAGACAACATCCGGGACGTACCCCAATGACCGTGCCTTTGCAGAAAGTTTGTTTCAAGCTGTTCGGCCCTGTTAGAAAATTTGAGCACTGCTTGCGATGGGTCTTGTCAAGCTCGTCCTTCACCTGCGAACGCGTCGTCAACGATCCGCACGTCCGCTGTCTTTCAAAACACGTGCAACGCGCCACTTTCTTCAACAATAATCCCTGTCCGTGAGCTCGACAGTGCCAAAAATACGCCTACTTCGACGGAAAACATCCAGACATGGTGGTAGAGTGTATGAACGTAGATAGCAAATTGCAGTCGGTGTCAGCGTTGCAAGTCCGAAGCCCGTCTCCGTCTCCGCCAATTATGGTCGTCCATCCTCCCAGTGCGGACTAGCGCCCAGTGCTCAGTGCTCGCCACTCGAGTGAATTGACTTGAGTCTGGTTTGTTTGTGATGAACAAGGCGGACAAGTAGCAAGATATTCAAGCGTATAAAACAGACTTGTTGTAGGTCCTTTGGCGGCGTCAGGACAAGACCAGTAGGTGCTACAACTCGATTCACTCGAGCACGATGAGCGCCAGGAAGTCCGTCGGACTTGGTCCCGGAGAGGCCACAAAAGTGCAGATGTGTTAAGGACCCTAACCCTAAATCGCATCACCCGTCTCAATATCCTGAGCCCGTTTGGCTGAGACCGCGTCGATGATTAACTGTACGTGACAAACTAAAATTCTGCCATTGGGCTCTTTGGAGAACTCCAGGTGTATTGTGACTTACGGTCCGAATACGAGGTAGAGCTTGGAGGCATGGCACGCGCCACTTGACAGAATCTAACGACGTGCGATAGTGGGTACACGCTATAACACGGCCAACCAGAGTGTACGCAATCTGTGGACAAAAAGACACTAATATGGAAAGACAACGAAAGTAAGGTACCCTGTACAACAGGCATGCGCGTTTTCCAACGCACAGACAAAGCTGTACAGCGTACGATCTCTCGATGAGCACAACGGCAGTATCTGGGCCACAATGTCTACGATTAGAGTTAGTAACAAGATCGTGCCCTTCCACTGAATGAGATACGCACGTGTATCGATGTTCATATGCCCATAGTGACCCGACAGTCTAAATATCGCAGATCAGCGCATGACAGCCTCAAGGTACGCTTGAACATACGCGGGTAGGCCTAGGTGGTAGCTACGCGCATGTATTACAGCACATGGACAGAACTCTGTATTCAAACCAGGGTGTATCTGTCAGAATAAAGATAGGCGAGTGTCAGCAGGGACTGGTGGGCTAGCAGCCCACTCAGAGGTTCCTTGTAGCTGCAGCTGCGTGTAGAAGGAATTCGTCATTTATGACAGATCCTGGTAAAGCGGTGAGTAACGTTCGAATTGAAGAAGCCTACACGCACAGTGAAAACACTCGTGAGAAGCAATAGATGTTCTTTGCTCTTCGGGTGGCGCTTTGCCACATCGATACTATCAGACCGGGGTGCTTGAAGCGTAGTTTGTGTTGACAGGACCGTCGAGGATATTCACGACAGCCCGCCCATGTCATGATGCGGTTTTTTGCTATAAACCCGAAAGCTCGAGCACGCCATGCAGCGGGAGGCGGCCGTGGGGAGGTGCTGAGGTGAGCGCGTCCGGAAAGGGCAGTCGTCTGACCGAGCGTCCTGCGCGCGCGGTCTGCCTGCGCTGCACGCGCCTTCGCTCGCCAGCTCTGGCACCGACGCGAAACTTCCTCCTACCTCGGCGAATGCGATAATTGCGAGTGCTAAGCTGAACCTACGCCTGCGCTTTCATCTGACAGCGCACCGTCCGGGTTTCCAATCGCAGCGGGCGCGATGGAAAAGCGTCCAGGGCGGATTTGTCAAAACGGTCACGTGCGCCGCGTATGACTGAGTGAGCCGGATGAAATCCCGCCATCGTCGCCCATCGTTCGGGTAGATATAAAGCCTTGATAAATCCTCTCCAGCTGATCTCAGCACGTCCTCTTTTTCTCTTCACACCCGCTCAGCTTCCCCACCGCACTCTACAACACACTCAACATGGTTAAGGTACTCAACAACATCGCCGAGTTCCACGCTGCCGTGAGTCGTCTCCGTGCGCCGCGAGCTCTGCAGGATACTGATCATCCGATGGTATAGATCAAGGGCGACAAGCCTGCTGTCATTGACTTCTGGGCGACGTGGTGTGGCCCATGCAAGGCCATCAGCCCCATTTTCGAGCGTCTCGAGGCGCAGTTCCCCCAGCTCGAGTTCTACAAGGTCGACGTCGACGCGGCCGAAGACATCAGCCAGGAGGTCGGCGTCCGTGCGGTGAGTCTCACTGGTCAGACCCCTTGCTCGCCCTCTTTACTAATAGAATTTTAGATGCCAACATTCATGGTCTTCAAGGACGGCTCGAAGGTGAAGGACCTCGTCGGCGCGAAGCCACAAGACCTCCAGGTACGTTCGACCGCTTTGATCTCTATGCACCCGGTAATGACCCATCATTCCCTTCATCCCAGGAGCTTCTCCAGTCCGCCACCACCCTCTAAGCAGCCCCCTACAGCACCTACATCCCCCAGTCGTGTACCCCCACCCGTATCATATTGCCTCAGCGGCCGACGCACTCTGTATTCCACATCACCCGAGACGAATGTACCAGGAACGGACGCTAGCTAGAATACGCTGTCTTTCTCTCTAGTTATCTTGTAATACCCAATGCAATGGCAGGCGTACGCGTCTTGAACCAAAATTGAGCTCGAATGTGTTTCCCCCATACGACGGATCGTCATAGACCGTACCTCCAAATTTTATCTCCGAATGGCAATGCTGCCACTGTTCCCGACTTCCCCTCCAAGCGCCTACGCGCAGACTCTCCACATCCCCACCCGCGCTGTATCATTGATACTCTGTCGTTGTTCCTGCGCAAACTCATCGAAATGGCCGCAAGGCACTCGCTCTCCATCCCCAACGCTGCCCTCGACACCAACCGCCCATCGCCCGAGCGGCCCGCCCTACCGCGTCTTGAGCTCAATCAAAGCGTTCCGCGCTCAAGTGGTTCCGTCGCACAGTTAGACTTTATACGGCGCACTACGTCAGTTTGGAACGAGCGGGCTCATCGATGAAGCCCCTTCGCTCACAGTGGCGAGGGTTGCGCATGTGCGAGCTGGAGGGTCCGAGGTCGGAGGCTCTTACGGGAGATCGGAGTCTTGACATAGATGGTATCGAATGGCACGACGCCTTGCGCAAGATTTGTGCGAGATGAGCATCTGCACGGAAGTTACCATGTAACGAAGCTGCCAGAGTCCAAAAACTGTTGAGAAGGTGATGTTTTATTGTACGGAGGTGGTTTCAGTAGGGTTAGGGTCCTTAACATATTCTGCCACCTGGCAGAAATCCTGCCAACAGCATGGGCGCTAAATATTGGGATGACGTAGGCCGTCGAAGTTGGGTTAGGGTCCTTAACACATTTTCGCAAATGTTGCAACTTGCCAAACGATGGACAGATCGAATATCTGGGTCGCTACGAACAGTATAGATCGCAGCCTCCGATATCTGGCGCATATCCTTGAGGCTTCCAAGACATATAATTGCAACACGGATGTAAACAAATCTATCCATTACACCAAAGCGAATGCGGCGACATGGCGCACATCTATACCGGGGATATCCCAGGGAAAGGCTGGGAGTCCAGTGTTGTAGTGCTTAAGGAACTTGACTTATCATTACCGACCCCCAGGACGAGTACTTCCCCAATGGCCGTCTCCGCAGCAATATCCATGCTATTCTCTGATGACACGCTGATACTAGCGTGCGGTTCATGAGCATTAGAGGTCTCCTGCATCATTTCGTGGATTCGACAAACGATAAGGATGGTTGCAATGGCCTATGCGCTCGTTGTAAGCATTGAATTCGTTATAGCTCATGTTAGTACTCACGATAGACTGTACTGTAATACCTTCCGTAACAACGCTCAGATTTCCGATCGGTTCAGATATCAGCACCAAAAGCACAGACACCATGTATAATACTCCTGACTCAACGATGATGCGTATCATAGTAGACCACTTTTCGGGCGCTGTCGAAAGCATCATGACAGCAGCGCGAGTTTTCCGCAATTTATAGACAATCAGAGCTAAAACGAGCTACGAGTCAGATGCCGCAACTGAGATCATTTGCTTATGCACGCACATGTGACAAACCCGTTGAACAGTACGTCCAGGCTGAGGAGACTTATTTCGAGGTATTCTTCCGTGTTCGATTCACCGAAAGCGTTTTCTGCAATTCCTTTCACAACGACAGTAGTAGCGCCGGCTGGTATGGGACTATCAAGATCAGTAATATAGCGACAATGAGATACATACCGATCGCTAGTGGCAGAAATATGACTACCAAGATAGTCTTCAGCACCATTCTCCGTCCATATACTACAAACAGCCTGTAAACCTGGTGTTGGCGTCAAATTGGGAGACGATTATAGAGCATAACTAGCGATGCTTTACCAAGATGCTGTCCACAACCAGTACCTGGGAGACATAGATCATATATCTTATCACATTTAACCAATTCTGGGTATGGCCAAGAAAATCCTCGAAGGGCACATTGCTAGGTCTGAAGACGAAGGCTTGTAATGTGATCCAGAGATGGATCCCAACTTACGGGGGTTTATATTATTGGAACACGCGATGACATTAGATATACGGAAAATCACTTACGATCCAAGCCGGCAGTTACAACCATGAATATGACAATGCAGACTGCCCACCATCTTATGTTGCGTGCTGTCCTCAGGGTCAGCCTGTTCGGCTGAAAGAGCAATTGTTTAAGACAGTGGCCAGTCGCAACGAAGAGGATTCCTGAAATAAATGACGGCTTAGCGTGTGACAACGATCACGAACGGCATTCTTACCAAAACATATGGCCTCTATGAAAAGTCTGAGGAAGACCGCTATCTCACTGGAGGGCCCCATACTAGAGAGCTGAGCTTCAACATATCATCCTGTCGTGGCTATAAGCTGCTGGGTGCCTTTGTTGTGATACATAAGCGCCTCCTCGTGAGACCGTACAAAAGATCCTTGCAACAGCTATATCTGATTCTTGAAACCACCGTGTATGGAAGGACACCGGATTCGACCAGAAGGGGAAGGTTATGTTGAGCGTATTGCGCCTTCCACCAGTACTGAACTGGCAACATTTGACGATGTGGCAGGACCGTCAGAGTCACCAGTGTGCGGTGAGAATACAGTGTACGGGAGAGGAAGAGAAGAACCCGTCTTTTAGTCCTGGGTGCGCTCGGTGGGTATCTGTATCATGTTAACCATGTTGTATGAGATGCTGTGACGACGGTCAGTGACATAGCTGATTTCGCCGTGATTGAGAACCTTCACATAACCTACATATCGATAGATTCTGTTGGCTATCTGATTCTCTGGTGGACAGCGTGCAATTCGTCACTCACAGGATCTGATTTATACGGCAGTTATACTACCGTAGTCTGAGAGGCCGTGCGAGGAACGCTGGAAGAAGTCAGCCAGCCTGTATCAAGTGCACTTCGTAAGAAAAGAAAGGAAATACGATTGGAATCCATATGCCCTTCAAGGAAGCCACAGACACCGCAGTACGCCTTTGTTGGAAACGGAGATTGCATCAAGATATCATCGGAGCTACTATCCAATCCTGAGGTCAGTCCGGATGAGGCCGAGTGGCGATGATTTAAGATGTCAGCCAGCTTTGAAATCTTCGAGAAATCTCGCTCAGTGAGGCGGTTTGAGCGGTCGTCGACACCTGCTCAGCAATGCTGATGATAACGATCAACATCATGTCCAGGGAGCGTGACTTGCACTGCTGTAAGGTGTATTGGATGCTTGAGCGTGGAGCCCTGGTGGCCTTCCAGTGAGACCTGTCTGTAGTCGCTATGTTAGAGGTGTTGTCTGAATGTATCGTACGCTGCAAAGCATCGTGAGTTCGGATGAGGATTGTCGCGATGGCCTGTAAACATGATAGAACACCCGACGTCATTTTTGCACATCCTAATGGACAGAATATTACCATGCTTACGACGATTTGCCCTACTGCATCCACGTAAGTTGCCAAAGATTTCGGCCACTAGAAGCACAGAGACCATGTAAAAGCAGCCCTGACTCTGTGACAACGAATCAAGATGAGCCATTCATCTACGTTGAGGGTGGGATATCTTACCGCGCTGTGTGAGGGACGATGAGTAAAATATACATTGCAATATGCCGACGTTAGGACGCACCTGTACGCCTTGCTGTTCGATGCGTCAGAGGCATCATACCATGAACATTGAGAAGCTAGATTGCTACGTATACAACAGGCGTACGTAATGTACATTCAATATCATCTCCTGATACAATACACTAGATTCCGTATAAATATCCGTGGTTCTGACTCCAAACTCTAAAAGAGACAACGAAACGTAGATCTAAAGCAAATAAAAATACAATAATTATGTCCAATGACCCCAACAAGCACTGACGATGTCAAAACAAGCTAGTAGCACAAGATGCAAACCGTATCTTACAATCGGGTATCTTCTTCCGTACGATCGAGGTCAAGACATCTGCAACATCAGGGATATGTGTAGAGCCTGTCGTCCAAACCAGCTCGACATCATAAGAGGAGAACATCTCGGCGATGAGGGCGAGGTAGGACCACACGAGGGACATTTTCTTGTCTGCGAATTGGTTGATCTCTCGCTCCTCGCACGCACGCCTGGAAGCAGAGGTGCTGAGAGGTAGCTCGAGCTCGATCACGATGGTGCGAAGGGACGGAGGGGCGTGTTGCACGAGACAGGGGATCGTGGCGAACATAGCGGGCGTTGCCCAGGTGTTGAGAAGGTCCAGCTTGAGCTTCAGAGTCAAGGTCTTGAGTGCGGGGCAGCTCGGTTCTATAGACAGACATTTACGGACATGGTCTGCAATTTCTGTAGAGTAGATATATTTAGCCTACTTCTCAATTAAATGGCTTTTGCTAATCCCTTACCTGGTATTTCACCTTCATATAAGCGGGTGATGTTGAAAACGAGATGTTCGACATGCTGCCCAGCGTGACCCAGGAAGTTGCCCAGAGACCATACTTCCAGCATATTAGAGCAAACTACGTTAACCCGCGCCAAAGCGACCGTCGTCTGAGTACGACGGAGTATCTCGAGAAAGCTCCTTGTGTACAGTGAGGCACCCATGTCCAGATTTGTCACCTTCGTCGTCGGAAAAAGGTCAGGATGTTGTGACTGCTGTATCGTATCTATCTGGCGGGCCGCGCCTTCGGGGTCTGGACGAAGCTGCCCCCAGCTAGTGTCTTCAATATGCAGCGTCCGTATGTCGGAAAAGAGGGTGAGGAGGATGCATATATCGACCGGCCCGCCCACCGTGCGGACACAAGAAATCGACAAGCGCTCCAGAGTACGTGGAACACAAGACGGTAGCGTAAGGGAGCCCTCGATGTTCACCGAGTGTATGCAGAGTTCCGAGAGGCAGGGTATATGCGGAAGAAGCGATGCGAGAGCGACAATAGGCAGCTTCTGCTTGCTCGTCCGTCCAAATAGGCTGACTATCTCGGGGCTGCCTGTAATTCTGAGCTTGCGGATGTTATTGCGAATGTGAGGGGACGCATTTCGGAGGAAGTCTGTGAACTCCTGAATGGACCTGCACCCGATGTCAATCGAAATGTCGTGAAAGAGGTGTAAGCACGCAGTCGGGTAGAAGAGTCGACCGACGGTAGAAAGGGTTGAAAGCGTGGCCTTATCGTCGTATAGGTGGTCGATGATATGGTCCACCAACTCCGGCGGCACGCGAGACATATGAGTACCCGACTCGGAGAGCGCGAATGTCATAATGAACTCTCAGCTGATCCTGATACAGAATAGACCTCAGTATTCAAATACATTCGTAAGAAGGACTACAATAGTTCACTCACTAAGCTTGGGGATGCCTCGACGTCGCCGGGACGATGGAAGACAGGAGCAAGGGCGGATGACGCTTAGCGCCTATGCAGCGGGAAGTTCCCGCCGCTGGCGCTGGCGCTTGTCACTTAGGTTAGGGTTCTTAACATGACTACGCCACTATGGTCTAGGATCCAGCCAGCGGTTTGGGTCAAATGCTGACTTTTCACCGCGAATTGAACTCCAATGACTTGAAAGATCAGCTTTATAGGCGTTCGGTAATCGCTACATGGTTGTCGAAGATGATGATTAATAACCGATTATAGATGAACTATGGTAGTACGTCGAGAAACGCAAACCTGACTGCTGATACATCATGGAATATCAACGGAGATGGTAACGCTTGTCCCTGGTTCAGTATTTTGCGTATGATTACCCAACGCCACAGCTTCGTTTCTGGACCCGGTTGATTCTGAAACCAAGCAGGCATCCAGTGCTATGCGCTCAACAACAGGAATCTCTGCGACGTCAATATTAGGAATGTCCATGCTCAGGCTGAAACCGGACGGATTACTCGGAGTTGGCGGATTTCGCAAGATATTCTGTGTCCTGATAATGATAAGGATTGTAGAGATGGGCTAATGCGGACACGATGAGTGTCTGTATTATTGCATAGCGAAGGTGAGACTTACGATAATGGGAGCGGCGGCACCTGCCACACACACGGAGAGATTACCGAACGGGTCGGACACCACAACTGAAAGCTCTGATAAAACGTACAAAATACCAGATTCGACGAGAATGCGGATCAGTACCAACCACTTGCTCCGGTGGAGAGTGATGCTTGGTAACGAGGCGTAGGTTGTCCAGATCTTGTAGATGATGAGAGCTAGCGAAAGTGCTTCTAGCAGTGGTGCGAATCGAGTCCAAAGGATGGGATGCTTACATGTGACAATCGCGTTGAAGAGAATATCTAGACCAAAAAGAATGATTGTGATGAACGGCGCAGCTCCCCACATATTGTGTCCTGCGACGAACACGATCAGCAGAATACCACCAGCTCGGAAAGAAAGTCAGTCCCACGAGTAACACGAGGGCGGGGCGTAAACTGACCTACTGCCATTAAAATGAGTAGAACCCATAATATAACCCTAAGACTCCGTCGCGTCTCGTAGATTACGAGCAGTCGAAAGACCTGGCGTGCTGTCAATAGAATGCTACTTAGAGATATCAAATGGTCCTACCAGAACCGCATCGGCTATAAGAACCTGTATGATTGAGATAGTGTATCGCATAATGCCGGCCCAGTTATGCATGTGGAGTACAGACCACTGGGTGGAACCGAAAATCAGAGTAACCATGTTGACTGTAAAATTAATGACGACTTGCGAAGGAGACACTGTGACATTAGCGTCATCGTGCTGGAAGAGATCACTCACGATCCGCTCCTGACATAGTGAGCATGGAGACAGTGACACATACAGCCCACCATTTGACATTCTTCTTCCTCCTCAATACCAGTCTGTCGGATTGGAAGAGCAGTAGCCTTAGACAGTATGCAGCAATAACGATTAATATACCTAAAAGACGATCAGTGTACGACTCGAACGATAGATCCTCGTAAACTCACCGAAAAGCATAGTTTCCACAAATAGGCCAATGAAATTTGCTGCTTGGGCTGAAATATTCATGATGAAAGCCTTTCGGCAGGTCGCTGCCGCATACGGGCATCCGAACTTATAACGCGAAGGTCGACAGGAGTCATTCCAGTGTTATGTAAAATTTAACAATGTTATAATAGCAAGTCAAGGGTCTACTCAGCCTTCCAAGCCATGAAGCCCTGTAATGTTGCTAGCTGCGATATTTGCACCGTTGGTGCGATGGGGACGGCGAGTGAAGACCTTGAAGAATGCATAAGAACAAGTCATAGTGCGGCAAGCAGACGCCGCGACGAGTCACAAATGTTGTTGTCTGTAACAATACCTCACCTCCTCTCATGTCGCGATCAAGGAGGAGGTCTCAACGCGCTATTCGAGGAGCCGTTGCTCGCCATCTGTTGATTGCACCGCGACCGCAAGAGGCATTGCATGATCCGAGGCAGGGCGGACCACGGTCCTTCCGAAGAGCGTAGCACCGAACTACCTGACAATGGTGAAAATGACAAGATAGCTCGACTATGTTGCGATTGACATTCCACACCTAAGCGTCTCCCCTGGCCGCACTGGCTTATCGACATTTGAGCCACGGACATTTTACTCCATGCTCGAAACGAATAGATCAAAGTTAGTCTCATCTTCGTTCTCTGCCTGAAGGAAAGCAAGATGTAATGGGACTGGGTACGCATACCCAAAGTTCAGTGGCTCCTTCTCTATAGAACGTAGCTGGACTGTACGGAAGCTGTCGGCAGGTACGGTAAAAAAGTGTCTGGGGGATTGAGATCCTGTCGTCGGCCCTCTGGTGAAAGCAGTGAGCAGAAGCTGTAGATGGGCCTGTGCACTATGAAGTCTCGGCATATGTGATCTGGCATGCTCATAAGCTCGCTGGGCTGCATGGTGCCGATACATGTGCAAGCAGTAACCGTGGCCTGCGGTACGATGCTCGATGATATGCATGAGACATAAGGAGCCATGGGATAGCCTGAAAAAGTCTCTTGTATTGATAATATATACATAGCTTGAATTTACTGGTACACGTACTGAACTAGCGAACATTTCAAGCCTCAATACCATCAGGACGATGAGAGACGAGAGCAAGAGCCCGTAGCGTCTGGACGGCGGGAATACCGCCCAAAACGGACGAGCGCGTCGGCCTTCCCATTTTGGACGTTCACAACTCTCGCTCAGACCGCCATGGCCGACCTCGCTGCAGCACCCCCTCCGCTCAACGGCGCCCCTCTCGCCGCCCCGCCTCTCGACGCTGACGGCAACATACAAGACCCAATTGCTGCGCCGGTTCCAGTCGCCGCCGCCGCACCCGCACCTGCCCCAGAGCCAGAAAACGCTACGGAAACGCTGTACATCCAGAACCTGAATGAGAAGGTCAAGATACCCGTGCTGAAGGCGAGTTTGCGGGGTCTGTTCAAGTCGTATGGGGATGTGTTGGATGTGGTTGCGCATGCGAATCTGCGGATGAGGGGGCAGGCGTTCGTGTCGTTTGAGTCGGCAGATATTGCGAAGAAGGCGCTGAAGGAGGTCCGAGGGTTCCCTTTGTATGGAAAGCCGATGGTGAGTATCACAGCCGTGTTTCGGTCTTTACAGCTGACTGTTGGTTATTCTTATCTAGCAAATATCGTTTGCAAGAACTAGGTCGGACGCTGTGGTCAAGAAACTCGATGCAGCGAATTTTGATGCACACAAGGCACGACGTGAAGAACATAAGAGTGCGTAGCATTAACACTTCTATGAATATTGTTACTCATTACGTCTTCTCTTTGTCTTTGTCTAGAGGCGACACGATACACCAACCCCATCAAGCGGAAGTTCCGCCAGAAGATGCTGGCTGCAGAAAGTAAGACTCCTACCTTTGCATCGCTGTATGGGAAAATGCTGATATTCTATCTACAGTGGACGGCGCAGGAGCAACCGCACCCTCACGGCGTCCGAATGTCCAGATGCCCGACGAGTACTTGCCGCCAAACAAGATTCTGTTCTTGCAGAACCTCCCGGAAAGCGTCACCAAAGACCAACTCATGGCATTGTTCTCACAGTATGTTTCGCGTCATCGCCTGCCAATCAACTGTATCCAACATTTTCCTTCTTGCTTACAGATACCCCAACCTGTACGAAGTGCGTCTCATTCCAACAAAGAAAGACATCGCGTTCGTGGAGTACCTGGACGAGGGCAGCGCCACCGTTGCGAAAGAGGCCCTCCACAACTACAAGCTGGACGGCGAGAACAAAATCAAAGTACGCACATCCATGACGTACCCACTATGCCCATCACTAACACTTCTGTTTTCACCAGATCACGTTCGCGAGAAAGTAACGGCTTCCGTATCCCCCGCTCTTTGCTTCCACCTCGGTATACTGTATTCTAGTAGTCTTGTACCTCCGCAGGCTTGTATTCGAGTAAGTTGTGCACGCTGGACGCTTTACGCCCTTCCGCGGCCGTCGTGTGCGTTCGCTCCTGCTCTTCGCGCTGGCCTCGGACCGCTTCCATATTTCGTGCGCATGACGGTAAGAAATGGAGACGCGCTGGTGAGACAGGCTGAGAAGCCCCGAGCGAGGCTCCCAGGGCGCATCCGACGAGTCCCCCTCGCATCACTGACTTAAGCAGCCACCAATCACCACCCCGATCACCAACGTTCGTCTCCGCCCGCCGCGCCGGCTCCCATCTCTCCTCTCCTCTCACTCTCATCATCCTCAGCGACCTCGCGCAGTCGCACACGACTCGCCCTATAGTGTCGTATCGTATCGTTTTATCACTATCTTTATTCGTATTATTGGCAAGGACAGGGGGGACGATGTCGAAGACGACTGCAGACCCTGTGGAGGAGCCCGAGGTCGACCTGGAGGGGGATGAGGACGAGGAGAGCGACGTGTACGATGACATCGAGGTGGGTCGTTGAATCCCACGCGTCCTGGGCACGTCTCACTCGGTCTCGTAATCTCGACGCGCACTTGCGATACCCCGCATAGGAGGAGGAAGAGGAGGAAGAGGAAGCCGGTGCGGAGGACTTTGGCGATGAGGACGGCGATGGGAACGGGGACGATGCCGGGCTTGTGAGTGCACCACTTCCAGTTCTGCACGCGCGCATCTTGAACCCAGCATGGCCCCGCAGACGAAGAAGGGACAGACCCTGACCGCCCTCCTGCTCGGCGGCGAAGAGGTGCGTGCCGCGCTCCCATCTTATCACACGCGCGCCCCCTCACGTCTTTTCTCCCAATCTCATTCCATTGTTCATATCTGCACGCACTAGGCCGGCGATGACGACGAAGATGACGACGACGAAGACGAAGAAGAAGAAGAAGAGGAGGAGGAAGACGACGAGTACCAGCCCAAGATCACGGGCCCCGGCACGTCCGTGCCCGTGCCCGCGCTCGCCGGCACGAAGCGCGCGCGCGACGAGGAAGAGGAAGACGAGGACGCGGAGGACCTCTCGGGAGACTACGGCGAGGTCGACGAGAACAGTGAATCGGTCAAGAAGAAGGCGCGTGCTGCGGCGGAGGGCGACGAGTAACTCGCTTGCGTTTTTCAAGACTCAGACATAATCGACAGTAAGACCGTGTTGCAGTCTGGCTTGGTCGCATAATGACGCTTTACGCTACGTCGATACTTATTCGATATTATTTTACGAAGATGGACGTGTTGTGTATGTGTTCTGTTGTAGTCTAGATAGGATACGAACATTATGTTCCGCGCTTTGACTTCGGGCGCGCGCCGGCGGCGGGAATTCCCATTTATGGAAATCGTCGGCAATGTAGCGCTCAAGGGTCCAAGTGCGAAGATTGCGGCTGCCGCACACCTTGCCAGTCAATACGTCCGAGCGTACGTTCATTACCATCATTAAAAGTATCTAAAATACATAATCTACCACATATGTGTGCTCGCTGGAGGAAGCTCGTGAACCTGCCGTAAAATAGCAATACTGGAAGTCATGCTGGAGAACTGTAGAGAAATTTGTTAGCTCTACCTCCACATTCACAAGATATGCACGACTTACCCCGTTACCAATAAATACCTGCGCCCGCTGCCCAACCAGCATATCCATCGTCTGCGACACGTACTTTTGCTCAGGCGTCCACTCCACATCCCGGCTCGTAGCAATCAACTCCCAATCAAATGCACCCCTCAGCGCATCCTTCAAGTCCTGCAACCACTGCCGGTCGCCGTTCGTCATGATATACATCCTCTTCAGGCCCGCCGACGACGGCTGCGCGCGCACCGCCTCGACCTTCTCTACGATCTGCTCGATCGTCGGCAAGCACCGGCGCAGATACAAGGCCATCTTCTCGTCGTCGCTCCCCTCGGGCGGCACCCACGGGTCCGGGAACGTCGGGAACGAGTTGAACGCCTGGAAGCCCGCGCCCCAGTGCCCGAGGTTCTCGCAGTGGTCGAGGAAGTCGCCGCGCCGGAGGTGGACTGCGAGCAGCCCCGGGAGTGGGGCGTACGGGTCGACGCAGAGCGGGCAGTCGGGCACGGTGGTGTATTCGTCGATGAGCGGCTGGGGGGAGAAGAGGTGCCGGTTGGCTTCGAAGGCGGAGTGGGCGAGCGTGCCCCAGCCGTAGAGCTTGAAGATCGGCGAACGCGAGATTCGGGGCCAGGAGGGTAGCATCTCTCGTGGCGTGCCGAACATGCTGCAAGAGTGTTATTGGTGAGGTGCAACCCGAAGATATATCGTTCTATACACTTACAAGATGTGGAAGATGGTGCCCGAGAAACGCTCGACTTCGAGGCATGGATCGTCGATCTTGCTGATTTCATCCAGGAAAGCGTCGATAATCTGCTCCGCGGTGGCACCGGCGCCGGGTCTTGCTCGGATCTCGTCTGCACGAATAATCGTGGATTTCGGACATATCTCGTCCCAGTATTCCTTTACTACAGCGCGAGGTGTGTGGTCCCCATCAGGGAAAGGTCCCCCAACAATTGGTCCTAGTTGATGAGTGAGCCTCCGCGCTCAAAATGCCGCGATAATCACGAACATACCTGAGATCAATGCAGACAGAGGGACACGAGAAGGAATTTTCTTCCCGTTAAACTCGGCGTAGTCGCCTCCGTCACGATCCCAAGTGTAGTTGTCGAACACGTATCTATCAGACGCGTTGAGCGCTCAAGCGCGAATTTCATGAGCCACGCGTTACTTACGATCTTCCCGTGCGGTACACGAGCTCGGCGTTGAAGATCATGTCCTGCATGAAGTTGCCCCATCCTGATGCTACGCAAGAGTATTCGTCAGTCTTCATCGCACTGTGCAAGGTTGTTGAACTCACACTGGGCGTGGTCCGCAACCCACATATACTTCCGCCCGTTGGCGAACGGATGGCGCGTGTCATGCTGTGGCAATGCAAGCTCGGCATTGTGGTACTCTCTGTACAATGGGGGCAGCGTCGACGTTGAGAGCACGGGAATGTTTGAGAGCACGTCGTGCGGTTGTCTGAGCCACGCGAACATGAACACAGCAGTAATGAAGAGACCAAGGCCCACGAAGAGGTTCCGCCGCTTCTTCGCTTGCAGCGAGCGCGAGAGGCCATGGCCGCCAGGTAGGGTGCTCATCTCGACATCGTTCTTGGGCCGTGTGTCGTTACCGAACATGGCCTCGCGGACGGGATGGAGGGCGAGAGAGAGGGATGGGGACGGAGGCAAGGGAGGAGATCAGATGCCTCACGCGGGGCGGATATAAGTCTTGTGGGACGGCAGAAAAGCCATCGAAAATTCTTGGTTTGCCTGAGGTGTATTGGGGAGGGAGCGCCGGTAGGTGGACGGCACCGTGGACGGCCTCTCCTGCCCGCCCAAGAACCTCCTCCTCCCTCCCTCTTCGCTACACCCGTCGGGCGACATACCTGTGAGGAGAAACGTACACCCACCGCTGCGCGACGACCTCGAGGCCGCGTCCTCATCGTCTTGCTCGACCTCTAGCGCGTCCCGGGGCCCCTGAACTTTGCGGGGCAAATGTCTCCGCAAGAGCAGATGGCATCGGCTGCGAGTGATTGTGTTTGGATGGTCGTCAGAAGACAGACGCGTTCATTCAAAGCGAACACGATGCCGTAAACTTTGTTGTGCTCGTTCTTAGGTTCCCATTATTGGATCAGTTTGATGCCATCAGTCTCTGCCGAAGTGATGCCCTCAACGCCAGGAACGTCCGACGCCGCTTCTCAACCTGTGGAGTCTTCGTAAAAGAGAAGCTTTCCAACCTCTAGATTATTCCTGGTCGTAGGTGAGAGCTACTAAAATTCTTCTCGACAAAGCACGTAAAATATCGAAAATCGCCAGCGTCCAGAAATCACAGATCGTCCTCGGTTCTCGGTGCACAGCCAATGGTCTAGAAAGGAATAGTCATCCTTGCCAAGCTAGCGCCGTGCAAAGTCCATGTTTGTCAACTGTCGTTTGTTGCGACCGCACGACCCGACAACAGGCCGTGGGTTAGGTAGCAACATGGTATGCTCGTCTATCAGAAGAAGCGGGAGCGAGGAGGAACCCCATCAATGCGTATGTCAGGCTTTGATGAAGTCTTTAGTGCATCGCCACACCTTCTCGGACTGAAGACATCCGCTCTTTGGTCAAAGAATATGGCGGACGTGTGCTTCGTATGCCAACATACCGTCACGCAAGTAGGAAGAATCACTGTGTTCACGAGGTGGATGCGTTCGATTTATGTCATCTGGCGCCCCCGACGAATCTGTCCAGCTTGGGAAAAAAAATAAACATAGCGGTAGAAAGAGTCCCAATCCTAAGCCCTGCAGCGAGACTTGATTGCCTGCGTTTCGTCATTTTATGGATATCTGAAACGACCAGTTTCGTATCAATCGCTTTATTTGTAGATTTGCAAGGCAGGCTGCGCCACATATCAGTTTATCATTCCACAGGCCTTTGAACGATCCCGACCACACCGGCGACCTCGTGCCCGTAGAGACTGCGCCGCTATGAGCGAACGTCCTCGAGGCATATACTTGCAGTCATGCTTCGCATCCATGACATTCTCCGCAGTGCGGCGTGCACACTGTGACCGTCAAGCACACCGGGCTCCACCTCGAGCAGCATGCGTGACTCGGATACTGCGGTTGCTGCGGGCGGCGATGCATGCCTCGTTAATTGGGAGAAGCAGCGGTGAGTTCAACCCATCCCCTTCGTACGAACAAGAGCAATTTGGGCTTCTTTCAGATGCGCATTAGCTGCGCTTCATTGCACGTCTTTCAACAAGACGAACGACGGCGATAAATGCGAACGCTCAAGTCCGTCACCAGCACGAGATGGTATAGAATGTCTGGTATGTTCCAACAAATGTATAGCTGATTTGCAGCGCCTGAGAATCACCGTTCTTCGGCCGGGCTCTCATCGCATGCGCGTGCTTTATGGTAGCACGCAGCATGGCGATATTCGACGACATGCTCGAGGACTGCGAGAAGGTGTACATAATCAGCAAATGACACGCCACATAGAACAGAGAAGGAGTGGCTGAACACGCATCCCTGATCATGGGATTGGTTATACAGTGGCAAATTCTCGTTGTAGCTCGTACTTACATTCATTTACACCGGTCTCAATCGTCGCTTCAGTCGTCTCGAAGTTCTCGAGTCGACTGGTATAGATACACCATCCTCGAATAAAGCCAAGCGATCCTTCTCCCTTTTCGGCATTTCCTCTATGTCAAGCGTGACGGTGCCAAATAGCTCTTCCTCGAGTATTTTGAGCTGCTGTAGAAAGCCGCAGTTGGGTGACACTTGCGGCCGAGCCTTCAGCACTAGGCCGAGGGCGGTTTTTAGTGACATCCCGCGGGATCTCATTAGGTATGCCACCACCAGTGTCGGCGAGCGCGAGATGCCCGCTAAGCAATGTACGAGGATCGTGCCCTTGCCACCTCCCTTCGCCTCGGACATGATAACATCATCGATCACATTGCAAGCCTCGTCGCTAGCTTTGGTGATAGAAGCTTCAAGAGAATCGTTTAGGGAGATGCGGTAGTATGTTACGCCTTCGATCTTGCGCGAAGGTGTCGAGCCGATACTGAGGACGTGCGTGATGGAGTGGGTAGTGAGGAATGCTTTGTTTGAGGCTGATGAACGGGGACCGAGATATACAGACGGCAAAATGAGCGATGCGGCTTCTTCTGGCTGGACATTCTGCGCCTTCAAGACATTCACCATTAAGACTGGGAGCAGGCGAAGAATATTAGAACATGGTTTTACGAAGGACGATGGTATGTAGGCAAGAGCCGCTGTCCTTCGGAGACGAAAACCAGACGATACATGTGCCACAGACTGCTCCGCTCACGCTATCTCCGCTCCAAATGATTATATGACCAGGTACCAAGATCGAGCTCCGCTAAGACCTCTGAAACTCCGACGTATATATGCAACACCACGAATACGGTCAGTTGTTTTCGACATCCTCTAGCTATGGACGACGCTGAATATTCGCACGCAGATTTCGAGCTTGTACGAGCCGACGAGAGGTTTGGTGGCTTCGAAGAAATAAAGCTCAAAGACGGAAGTACGGTACGAGTCGTCTAAGCTGCATTGGAGAGCCTTTCGTGCTCACTCACGAATCTGTATAGCACACTCGTTTCTTCCGCAAGTCCGTGACTCCTGGGGATGTATCCGAACTCGACGATGTGTATGTTATAATTCTGATATCCTGGCATAGACTGCTGACTGTATCTTCTTCGAGACAGAGCAGCGCTGGAGGCGTACATCATGAAAGGCGGTCTGTCTGGCAAGGTGCACCCCATCTATACCCACGATGGGAGGAAGTGGGTTCTGCTGTCCGTACCGGACGAGAACTACAGCCTCACGGGATTAGACGCCTGACACCTTACCGATCGCAGTACAATGAGGTTATGTTACCTCCTTTGAGGTCCTGTGTAAATTCTACCACTGCCTCCGACCTGGCTTGATGTAGTGGTCATGGGGCTCGAGCTGTCGAGACCCGTCTCTTGATAAGAATGCTGCAATCTTTGGAATGGTGATACGTTCTTAACGGCTCCATGAACTCTGTTTAAGGTGTTTGTTGGGTCATGGACCCTGGTATCATTAAACCATCCATCCAACGTTATATCTAGGTCAAGATTCTATCGTCCCATCTAGCTTTACAACCCCCCGACGAAGCCTGGTCACAGTCGCAGGTGCTAGCCGTTTCACCCTCACACGTTGACTATCTGATCAACGGCCTCTTATAGTGCCGTCATGTCCGACGATATCGTCTTCACGTACAAGAGTGGCGGGAAAGGCATAGAGAGGAAGCTCAAATGGGCCGACCGAATTCCCAGTCGTGAGGCTCTCGGTCTGTGGCGGGTAGAAACCAAGGCATGGAAGGTATATGGGACGAGGAAGCAATATGATGCACTGAGTCAAGACTATCGCCGTGCCGACGTTGCGGCGGGATTACCTATGGGCAACCCAGCCTTCCAGCAAGGCTCCGTCAAGCAAGGAACGAAGCCCCCTTCTGAGGGTTTCGTCCTGATGACTGAGTGGATGGACGGGACAAGATTTCTAAAGAATACGTCATCTTTCACTAAGGCGTTGGAGCAGCAGAATATTTCGCGTGACAAGACTTCGACCGATTATAAGAGGTGAGCCCGTGTTCTCAGGCGATGCAGTAAGGCTGAATGCGTTTGCCACAGGATCAAAGGGGGATGTGACGCCGCAAACATTGTCGGCTTGAAAGATTGTCAAGGATTTGTCAAGACGAATATCGGAGAGCCCCTACGGTTCATTGATGTGCATACGTCATGGAATTCGTCTACGGGCAAGTTTGGACATAGCGGGCAGGCCGCCGAGCTTGTGGAGAAAATTGACGAATGGGCGAAGTGATTCTGCTTCGTGTATTCTCGCACCCGCACGTTCTAAGTCGTGTACAACAGCCAAGATCCATAGCTACCGGCGATAGCACACACTGCATCACGTTTCTGACTTCACGTTTCGCGCTGACTTTGCGGCATGACTGCTGGATATCTTCGATCATGTTGATCTTTATTCAAACACAATCTCGGGTAATGGTGGACTGAAAGATAGCCCAGAGTAGATCACTAAAATATCCCCGGTTTATCGTTTCCAACTCGATCCATGATACACGTACCGTTATTGGCTATTCAAGTGAATCATAGTATCTGCTGGATTTCAATTTTGCAGCTCGATATAGATAGCGGTATCTTGCTGTGGCAAACCTTGCATCAAGACGAGAACTCTGTTCAGATATTCGTGAGCAGCTGAGAGCCAAGGATGGACATCGACGTCAAGGAGGAGGAGGAAGTGAAGGTTACGCTTCGCAAAGGGGCCTGCAGACGGCCTGGTGAATATTCCAACAGATAGATAGACTCCAACGTGTGAAGATCAAAGTCCGAGCCCGAGGCCTTTTACCACATGCGCGTGCTTTGCGGCAGCATGCCCTTTGCTATACGCAGCATCGCAATATTCGACGACATGCTCGAAAACTGTAACGAAGGGCATAATATCAATAAATGTCCCGTTTTGTACATAAAGAATTAGCGTTTGAATACGTACTCCGTTCCCGATAAACACCTGCGCCCGCTGCCCAATCATCATATCCGTCGCCTGCGACACATACTTCTGCTCCGGCGTCCACAGCATGTCTCGACTGGTCGCAATTCTCTCCCAGTCGCTCCTCGTCGTCAATGCGTCCTTCAGCTCTTCCAACCACGTCTCATCCGCATTTGTCATCACATACATACTGTTGATCACATTACCTGCCGCGCTTGCTGCAGCACGCACCGCCTCCACCTTCTCTACCACCTGCTTGATGGTAGGTAGACATCTCCGCATATATACAGCCATGCGCTCGTCCTCGCTCCCCTCGGGAGGGAGCCACGGATCGGGGAGGGAGGGGAAAGACGCGAACGCGTTGAAGGACGCACCCCAGTGCGCGAGGTTCTCGCAATGCTCGAGGAAATCGCCGCGGCGGAGGTGTACGGCGAGGAGGCCCGGGAGCGGCGCGTACGGGTCGACGCAGAGCGGGCAGGAGGGTGTGGTGGTATAGGGCGCGATGAGCGGCGCAGGGGAGAATAAATGGCGGTTGGCTTCAAAGGCGGCGTGTGCGAGGGAGGACCAGCCGAAGTGCGTGAGGATGGGCGAGCGGGAGAGCGTCGGCCAGATGGGGAGCGTTTCGTCTTTGCTGCCGTACATACTGCGGAGAGTATGAGACAAACGAGTCAGAGAGGAAGGAGACAATGATAACACTCACAAGAGGTGGAAGATGCTCCCGGACGCTGCGGATATTTCCACGCAGGGATCATCGATCTTAGCTAGATAGTCGCGCCAGGTCTCTGTGATCTTCGAAGCTGAGGCACCGCCTCCGTGGATTGCACGGACATCTTGCGTATCCACTATTCGTGGGCTGGGACATATTGTGTCCCAGTATCTCTTCGAGACCGCGCGCGGAGTGTGGTCGCCGTCTGGGAAGCGACCGCCGACCATAGGTCCTGCACAGGGATTCTAAGTTCTTCTGGTATAGAGTCGGCCCCACTGCTACGCACCTGATATAAGAGCAGATCGTGGGATACGTGATGGGATTAGTTTGCCGTTAAATCGTGAATATTCAATACCGTCCCTGTTCCAGACGTAGTCGTCGAATACGTATCTGGAAACGAGACATGTCAAGGGTATAATTGCATCTCATGAGAATATGAGACGTACACTCTTCCTGTAACATAAGTTAGATGTGCAGTCATAACCAAGTCCTGCATTACATTTCCCCAGCCGACCCCTGCAGCGGACATGAAATCAGCGGAGAGCTCATGACCAACGACGAGGGAGCTTACAGCGAATACTGACATGACACGTTACTGTCTATCCATAGATACTTTCGCCCTTCACTGAATGGGTTCTTGATATGGTGCTGAGGCAACATCTCCTCCGCCCTCGAGTACTTCGGGTATAGAGGCGGCAGCGCCGCGGGTCCATGTATGAGCTCGAGCACCGCGCGTCGCCGCCACGTCTCGGGATGCTGCACGAGGTAGTACACAGCAGATAGTATCGTCGTCGCGAGGAGCACAAGCAGCGTCACGAGCACCCTCCGGCGACGGCGCATCCAGTTGCGCGCTGCAGCGAGCGACCCATCGGGTTCGGGGAGAGGCATGCTGAGACGGCTGTCGCCCACAGAGATGCTCAGCGTGCGCATGAGGTCGTGGTGGGCGTTGTGGTCGTTGTGGTCGAGGTACGGAGCCGGTCGCTGCGGTGCATGTCGCGTCGAGCGTTCGTCTCGAGATGTAGCTCGATCAAAATTGGATGGACGCTCGGTTTAGGGTTCGACAAGCGGCGTCTCGGAAACTTTAATTTCTTGCTTTTTGACCACCATGTCGTTGCCCACTTCGGTCTTGAAATCTAGCAACATTTCTATCGTACTGAATATCAGCCATTACCGCTGAACCATTGCGGAATTCTCCTGTGTATTCCATCCACATAATCTGATTTTCGGCTCAAGATGTTCTCTGCGACTAGCGACCATGAAAATCGCAAAAAGGTCCTATACTTGCTGGATAACCTTCACACAGCCAGTTGCAGTCTATCTGTGTTTTATATGCCATCGAAATGAAGAAACTGAAAAAGGTATGCACGGACTGCACACTCATCAAGTACATCGCTGATATTTGACCCGGATTTCCTTCTTTCAACAGCTGTGCGTTATTCTGACCGTATGTCCTGATCACTGAGCTCTGCCTGCGGTCATAATATGTCTGTGAGGATCGAAATGCTATCGACATACGGCGAAACACGTTGATCAAAAACCAGTGTGGTCACCGCTACATGCTTCATTGCGCTGTCAGAGGAATCGAGGTGTTACTCTCAGCAACACTCGGCTGTTCTAACGTATCGTGATAGATTGTCGTCTTCTTCGCGCTACTCACACCATGGGATTCACACTCGCTAACTCGCTACCGTCTATGTCATCAGTTGGTCGAAATTCATCAAAGGACTTCATCATGTTACGAACAGCGCTAGTATCGCGACTTAGCCCGCAATTATAGCATCGCAGAGCATCCCGCTTCCAAAGGCTGGAAGAACTGGATGGCATTCATTTCGGTTCCGATATTTCATCACGTCGTTGGGATGTCCTACACCGTTCTTTGACTATAAGTAGGTCCTCCATCTTCCATCTCCGCATTTACTACTAGTCCTTTAACAAATACCTCCACCATGATTCTTTCATTAGAAACCGCCAACTTTATAGGCCTGTTCGTGGAAACTATGGCCTTTGGTGAGTCCATGAGCAGCTACACTATAAGCCACTGATTGACAGGACATTGTGTCTCTAGGCGTCCTGCTCATTGCTGTCGGGTACTGTCTGAGATTCTTGCTCCTTGACCCTGAACAGTTTCGCTTGAGAAGACAGCGTGACATTAGATGGTGGGCAGTGTGTGCGACTGTGTGCATGCTCGTCATTTCGATCGTCGATCGTGAGTGACGGTCGACTAAACCTCGCAAATATACCAGAACTAATTCTCTCGCGGCTTTAAGTCGTGCTGAGCTTTAGAACCAGCGCGGACGCCTTGCTTCCCAGCATACATCAGCCAAGTTCCGCTGCCGTAGCATATCAAATCCCTAGCTGGGTGGACGGTGTAAGATTAACGTGCTATACTTTACAAGCCGTCCTAGCCGACGTGGTCCTAGTAAGCATCTCGCCAGTTCTCTCTGGGTCAGCAACTCATTGTTCGTGCTAGGTATTTCGACTTCATGTTATCTACGGAAGGCGCTGGACGTTCAAGACCATACTCTTGAGCTTAGCCATTCTCATCGGGATAGGTGAGTCAGTAAATGTCCTTGTATACTAACGCTGACAATCCAATTATGTTTCAAGCGGGCGCCGTTTGTCTCGTTCTGCTCGTCGTAAGACATATCACCACTTGGGGGACAGCGCCAGAATTGGCAGAAATAGTCCTTTTAGGCATGGACATACTCTTCAACGCGATTGCGACAAGTGAGTTACCTGTCTTATTTCCCAGCACTCACTGATAGGTTTGGTTTAGTCCTCATTGTGCGCAAGCTCTGGAAGGCACATGTCGCAGTGTCAGCGATTTCTCGCGGCCCGAAGATGTGGCTGATCTTGATCCGCATCGTCGTCGAATCGGGCCTTTTGTACATCTTCGCTCAACTCGCGGTGCTTGTCTCCGAGATCTTTGGCAATGCGGTCGTGTGCTTCTCCAGCGCTGCAGGCCCCCTTCTTGTAAGCCGAACGTCCTACATATTGCAGCGGAGAGGCTGAACGTTCCTTGTCAATCTTCACCAGGCTATCGCCTCTATCCTCATTCTCATCCGCACGCACGACATGCTACAGAAGCCCCCAAATGCAACCAACGTGTCCACGGTCAACTTCAACTCAAACCCCCATTCAATGCAGACAACAAAAGTATCCACGAGTGAACGCACTATGTCAGAACGCTTTTCCAGGACAGTGCGGGGTTCCTCCGCCTGCGGCACAGCTGTGGCCGTCGATGATCTAGAAAAGGGCCTATCCAGCCCTGTAGAAGTGTCCGCGCAACCCTCTCCCAGTCCCCCACCAGCCACGCATCCGCACTCGTCATCACATACATATTTTTGAGCCCACTTTCCGCTGGCAAACATCAACCCTCATTTTCCCTAGGCGACACCCACGGATCGGAAGAAGAAGCGTCACGGTTGTTACCCAGGCAAATGTCCGGCGAGCGTATGTCCGGCGGAGGAACCTGGGGCACATTGTAGACGAGGTATACATCTCAACCTGAGCGTCTCTCTCCCAATGTGGCTCGACAGAAGGTGTATAACTACTCGATTCGAGGCTCGACAAACGTGTCCTCAACAACTTCTACCTTTCTTGTCTTGTGGCCACTATGCCGTATCAGCTCTGGATTCCCATGAACTCCGAACGCTGTCTTTTGTATCGCGCAGACCATCTGGACATCTTGATTATCTGCGCAAGTTGTTGTTCGCGAGTGGACATGATCAGGACCGCAATGTCCTGCATAGTTGGTTGTTGAATTTGCATAGCTTCGGGCGCGGTGCATGATACCTGATCTATCACTGATTACGACGTCGCCCGACTGAAGGAGGAGGGAGGCTCAAAAAAAACTCAGGTAAGCACTAGGTATCTTTAGCGCGCGTTGCCGGAACTCATCATGTTCGCCATTCTTCAATGACCCCTGGATTCCCCAGACCCTCATGTTGCAGACGACGAGGCCGTGTCAGAAAATGGCTACTACTGCATGCATGATCCTGATTTTCAAGGAAATCAAGGTGCTGTTTTGGCAATTATGACGCGTCCCCGTTTTGACGTATCATGTCCAGGTTGATGTATCGGGTTTTTGTCCTATACACATCGCGTGATTAGACCGCTACCGTCAACGTAGTCAGTTGGATTGGCCTTCTTCATGTCCCGAACAGTACCATTATAGCAGCCCACCAATTCCTGCAGCGTGACTCCTGCTCAATGCTGGCAAGATCATCACGATATCGGGACCTCATGCGTTGTCATCTAGCTATAAGTATGCATCTCGTGCATCTCCACATTTACTCCTGTCTCTTTAATCCGCCATGACTATTTCACCCGAAACAGACAACTTCATAGGACTGTTCGTAGAGACGATGTTCTTTGGTGAGTCCGCTGACTAAACGGCTACTGCGCATGTCATTGATTAACACGACTGTGCTCCTAGGCATCTTGCTCGTTGCAGTCGGATACTGTTTGAAATTGCAGCTCTTTGAGTCTAAGCAGTTATTATTGAAGAAACGGCGCGATATCAAATGGTGGGCAGTATGCGGCATTGTCTGCGCGTTTTCCGCCGCCACCGTAGATCGTGAGTGGTGCTTTACCAGCTGTTCGGTACGTGGAAACTGATGACTCGATGATTTCTAAGTCATCCTAAACTTCAAGCTCAACGCGGATAACCTACTGTCCACTAAGTCTACAAACCAATCAAGCTCCACCACTATGACATACCACAACCCTCATTGGAATAGTGCCGTGAGATTTACGTGCTTCATCATACAAGGCTATGTAGCAGACATAGTTCTGGTAACGATGTTTACGCTATATTCATAGAGCAGCCACTAATTGCAGGTCTGCTAGATTTTTCGACTTTTCACTATTTATGAGAAGAAATGGACGCCCAAGGTCATCATCTTAGTCTCAATCATCCTAATAGGAGCAGGTAAGCTGAGGAGCACTTCGGTGTACTAGCACTCCTGGTACTAATTGCATCCCAAGCGGGCATCGTCTATTATATTGGGTTCGTTGCAAGTCATGGCTCGCAGGGGGAGATACCGAAAGTCGTGACAATTGTCCTTCTGTGCATGGATATACTCTTCAACGTAATTGCTACAAGTGAGTGACTTCTATCGTTTTCTCAGCATTTACCAAAACGCTTGGTTCAGCCCTTATTGTTCGCAAGCTTTGGGCAGCTCATACCGCGGTGGCATCAATATCTCTTTGTCCGAACAAGTGGCTGCTTTTAATCCGCATCATCGTCGAATCGGGTCTTTTATACATCATCGCCGAAGTCATCGTACTCATTTCCGAGCCGTTTGGCGAAGTTGTCGTGTGCTTCTCTGGCGCTGCTGGACCCACTCTCGTAAGTCGGGCTTCATTTTTAGCAGCGAAGATACTAAATCGTATGTCCGTCGTACTCCGTCAGACTATTTCCTTAATCCTCATCCTAATTCGGACGCATGACATGCTACAAAGGGTCCCAACTACAAACAACTCGTCCAGGATCAACCTTAACTCGAACACCCGTTCAACGGAAGCAACTAAAGTATTCGCTTTAGAGGATCGTCTAGAAAAGGGCTCGCCGGACATTTCGACTGTCTCCGCTGTCATTGCGTAATGTGGCTACAGTAGTCCATGTAGACCGATACCCTTTTTGTCAAGCTGTGAGCACCATCAACACTTCTTAGCGAAATACGGCGAGGCTGATCCCCCGCCAAGCACGCTGTCTCCGTATTTGTTCCCCGTGAAAACTCCACAGATCTGGGAGTGGAAGAGCGCTGCAGTCGTCGTCTGGGAAAATGTTCGGCGAACGCATGCGCCAGAGATAGACGTGATTGAGGGTTTGACAAGGCGCTCTCAGGGAACCTTAATTTCTTGTTCAGTGACCACCGTGTTCTTTCGCAGGTTGCATAGTCTTATACGTCGTAAAGGCGGTGAGTTCAATTGACTATGCGATTACAACCTCTCGACATGTTGCTGTGTATATTATCTGAATATTCTGATGTCTGACGGAAGTTGTCGTTCATGAGCGGAAACGATCAAGATTGCAAGTACCTGTATAGTTGGTTACTACATCCCGTATAGCTTTTGGTGCGCCGCACGACACTCGAATAGGCCTATTGACCAACTGAGGGGGGCTTAAGCAGAGATTCAGGTAAGCACCGAATATCTTCAAGATGTGCTGCGAAGACTCGTGGCGTATTCCGCTCTTTTGCTGATTCCGGATTCTTTAGACCATCGCGTCGTGCGCAATAGATCCTGCCAATGCATGACCGCTGCTGCATGCATGACCGTCATATTTAAGGAATCCAGGTATAGTCTTGAACAACGATGCTTCCTCTGACATATTATGTTAGATAGATATATCGAACTCTTCACGCACCGCAGGATTGAGTCAACGTGGTCGAGGCTGTAGATTAATTGAACGCGAGCTATACCTTTCAATGTTATGCACAGCATTTTCATCGCAGTTCAGCTAGTCGACACAGCATGGTAGGGCTTCTTACCTTCTTCTCCAAAACTGAGCTGACTGGAGGACTTATTTGTCTACACTACTCAGCCCTAGCTTCGAGTCATTGCGGCGGCGTCGGGACCTCCTACTTATAAATACTGGGTACGTACTGTATTTCCATACCTGCCCTCTGCCCTCTACCTGACTTGTCCATTATGCCTCTTTCTTACGAAGGTGCTAATTTCATAGGGCTCTTGGTGGAGACCATGTTCTTCGGTAAGTCCGCCTACTGAGTGGTCGCTGCGTGAATCATCAATTAACAAAGATTCGTGCTTTTAGGCATCTTGCTCGTTGCCGTGGGATATTATCTGACATTACTGCTCTTCAGCTCTGATCCGCTGGTAAACAAGACGCCATATGGCATAAAATGGTGGGCGATGGGGGTTACTGTCTACATGTTCGCCATTTTCACAGCGGATCGTAAGTAATGTTCGACCGGTCATTCGAGCCCACTCAAACCAATGAATGCATGACCTTTAGTCATGCTGAACATCGTGACCAATGCGGACATTATGACTCTCACCTCAACCCAGCGTCAGCCCGTTGTAGAGTCTCAGGTACCTCATTGGATCGACATCGTGAGATTCGTGTTCTTCATCATACAAGCGTTTCTTGCCGATGTGGTTCTGGTAAGAGCAAACCGAGATGATGATTTTGGGTAACAGCTGATTGTTTGTATACCAGACATATCGTCTTTTCGTGGTCTGTGGGAGGAAATGGGCGACTAGGGTCATACTCTTGACCCTGCTATTCCTAGCTGGAGCAGGTGAATACGACAATATTCCAGTGTCTCACAACTCAAGCATCTAATCATTATAAGCGGGGGCTCTCTTTTATGTTGTATTTGTCGTGAGGCATGAAATATGGAGCTCAGAGGCGAAGCTCGCAAGCAGGGTCCTTTTAGGGGTAGATATATTCTTCAACACAATTGCGATATGTAAGTGTTTGCTAATCTATCCTAAATGACGCATTCGCTGAAGTATTATAGCCCTCCTCGTTCATAAGCTCTGGAAGGCTCACATTTCAATATCGAGGATTTCTGTCACCCCGAACAAGTGGCTGATCTTGATTCGTATCATCGTGGAATCAGGCCTCTTGTATATCGTGGCTGAGATTGCGGTGCTCATCTCGGTCTCCTTTGGCACCGCCGCGGTCGTGTGCACCATGAATACCTCGACACCCATTCTCGTAAGTATAAAGTCTCGTGTGCAGCGGTGGAGATGCTGAAACTTCACCAGATTATGTCCTCTATCCTGATCCTCATTCGGACGCATGACATTCCTCAAAGGGTCTCGGTCACGAACATTGTGTAAATTTAAGATTGACCGCGATTGACCTGAAAGCATATAGGACTGGGCCTATGTCATAGGGCTTTGAGCACTCTTTTACATAAAGGGCATCTAACCCTCTGTGCTGGTAACCTAGCGGATGGTACATGATGTCGGAGCAATGTTTGATCCCGAAGCTCCTTGACATACCCAGAATTCATCTTCGTGAAGCTGAATTTGTTTGATTGTATGTTGTCACCGTTCCAAGACAGCACCCGAGCTGGGGACCTATGGGAGTCTACTGGACGCCGATGGACTTGACCTTTCCACTGCCGCGCTTCTTACTGCGTGTCCCGCATGCTCAGATACGTTAAGAACCCTAACCCATATCTTCAGGCAAGCTCGGGAGTCGGGGTCCGCCGGGCGCCCAGCCTGCCAGTGTGGCGGTGTTCTACCAACTTTTTTTTTTTTAATTCTAAGCGCCGCAGGCGCGCTCTTTTATATCCCGCGTACTCTATTATAGTACATGAGCGGCAGTAGATACGCGAACATAGCCTACAGTTTTCAGCTATGCCACTCTATTGAGCATTGTTACCCGTACATATCATCGATGTCATGCATATGTACGGGAATTTCATGGCCACTCGCAATGGAGGCCGCTGGGGCTGCGTTGTCGGCCTGACTACCGTTTTCGTCAGGGCCATGTACTGGCAGTAAAGCTTCCCCGTCCACTCCACCTCCGGGGGGGATCGGCCAACCCGGTCTGTGAATTTTGGGGCGTGTTGTCGAAGTCGAGCACATCCGGTACAGGTTTCCCGAACGTGCGTAACCACTCCATATTATAGCCGCCTGGCTGAATTTGGTTGTTAGCCCGCGTGATCGCCGGCTGTACCCAAGTATTGAAACGAATATGACGCAAGAATCGACGGGTATGTGGGCCCATCCTTTGCGCATTAGGTTCTGCAGTATCTACCATAATCGGTAGATCCTGAGCGTATTGATCATCTACCATCCTGTCGAATAACTCGTCCAGGACTTCGTTGATCCGGTCATCGTGACCCAGATCGCCGGTATATACATCCAGCGCTGGATCAAGTTCGCGTCGAGGCGGGAGCGGCGGGAAGGGATTGTCCTCATCCAACTCCTCAATCATCTTGCGATAGAGATCAGGTGTTCTACCAACTGCCGCATGCTTCAAGCTCGAGCCTTCGACATTGCTTGTCACGCAACGTCTTATATGAAGTGTTTGACCGCACCGGTCATGGTTTATATCTTACTCACTGATTTTGTACTTGGAAAGCTCATATTATGGCTTTTCCCACAGAAATCGTCACCTCCCGCCAAAAACGATCGACGGACGGGTCTCTGGGACATGGATATTGCAACAACTATTATCTAGATTGCTATACCAATCGGCGACGAGTCTATTAGACCCAAGATAACCGTCCTATGGAACACGTATGGATACAGCCCCCGGTTCGAAGTTGATACGATGGTCTGTCGATGAACTGTCGTAAGCCACTGTTCATCATGTTCGTCTGTACGCTTTGACACATAACTAGCAGACGAACGAAATATTCACGAACTTATTGGCAGTGGCTTACAGAATCATGCTCGAGTTGTGCTTACGCAAGATCACACGTAAACAGGGTGGCAAGATAGAGAACATAGCAGGTGACATGATTTGAATCTTCCAGATGAGCCCCGTCGTCAATGTGTCGCATTAATGCAGATATAGATAATGCACTACCGAGGTCGTCTCCCGCAATCCGCAGCATATCAAGCCTACGTCTTGTAAATTGCCTATAAAAGACGCGACCTCGATACAGGTCGTAGCATCTCCCAGTGCACTCACTCAGCTACCCAGAGCCGCTGTCGACATTCCTCGCTATGATGCTTTCGGTAGAAGAGGCGAACTTTGTTGGACTGTTCATGGAGACTTTGCTGTTTGGTACGTCTGTGGTTAGTATCTGTGAGGGGCATACTCTGACAAATCATTATGCTGGCAGGGGCTTTACTCGTTATGATCACGTACTGCCTACGACTGATGCTCTTCCAAAGTGGAGATCGTCTTTCACTGAAGGAAGGAAGAGACATTAAATGGTGGGCAGTCAGTGTTGTTATTTGCATGTCGATTGTATCTACAGTGGACGGTGGGCGGCTCATTTAATACTGATTCCCCAAGTAATAGTGCTGAAGTCTATATTTTAAGTTGCTTTGAACATGAGCTTAAATACGGAAGCTTTCCTTCGCACCTCAGTGCACCGGACTACCGCGGACGTACTCAACAATACGACAAATTGGCTCAATATACTGAGATCTGTGTTGTATATTATTCAAGTCTTGATCGCTGATGGGCTCCTAGTGAGTTATAGCGTCCTACCTCGACTAAATCTAGATCACGGTTCTTCTAGGCCTATCGGCTGTTCGCAATATATGGGAAGAAATGGGTATCACGATTCGTTTGCCTGGGTTTGTTTGGGTTTGCATGTGTAGGTAAGTGTATACGCTGTCCAGTCATGCACCTCGTGTGACACTGCTGCTGGTCTTCATAGCCGGTGCCATCGTTGTCACAATACTCAGTACGCTACGACCTGACCTGGACGGAACAGTCGTTGAATTTACAGCGACTGCGTTATTCGCTGTTGATGTGATCTTCAATGCATGTGCTACATGTACGTCTTCTCCTGACCATCACTATTACCATATTATGAGACATTGACCGGCATGGTTTTGGCTTAGCCCTTATTGTGCGCAAGCTCTGGAGGGCTCACGTAGCTATCTCAGGCATCTCTCTCAACGCAAATAGATGGCTCGTTTTGATCCGCATTGTGACTGAATCTGGCCTACTCTACATGATTTCGGTACTCCTCCTCCTTGCCAGCGAATTGGCTGGCAGTTTACGTGCATGTATAGCGGGTGCTATGGGACAGATCCTCGTAAGTCTCGTTTGATGAAGTGGGTTATGCACTAATCTGAGCTATTGTATGACTTTGCAGACTATTGCCACGATTCTGATCCTCATCAGGACCCACGATATCTTGAAGAGCAACTCGTCCCCGAACGGTCGCTCTGAAGTAGGTTCAGAGGCCTACTCCTCCACTCGAGTCGCTTGGACCCCTGCGTTTCCGCGTAAAGCACACCCCGTCGCTGGGATGCACGTTGAATTTCCTCCAAGTAGCATTGAGGACTCCGTTATCGTAATCGAACACTGTGGAGTAGGAGACTTAGCGGAAGTATTGAAGACGGAAGTCGATTGTGTTGCTCATATGATAGATATGTGAAGGTCGCAAGTCATGATGTTTGTAAAGCAAATCAGCTAATCGGAGAAATGCAGCAATAACATGTCATGAAGAGCAGCTTCTGGCCGTCCCTATCCCCGCCCCGCGCACTCGGATTATGATTGCCCTTCCAGCTCCCTAGCACAAGCGTCCACCGCTTCGCCTTCCCCTCGCCCGCATTGCCCACGTTCGACCGCGCCGTCACCGGCGTCGCGTGGATCGTGATAGCGGGCATTGAGAAGCGCTTCCAGCTGTGCGCGGTGTCTTCTTTGCGTGGCAGCCGGGGTCAGGTGGGAGATGGTCCCCTAACCCAGATCCCTTGTACCCAGTGCCCGCAGATATACGCGCTCGAGCCTACTTGATCAGTTCATGCATGGCTTTCTCAAAAGTCTGGACTACATAGCATTGACATCCATGACTAGATATTTTCGACATTGCACTCCCTCAACCTATGCCCGCGGTTCGAGCTCAATATCCACGAAACCTGGTCCTGGCTTCTTTCGTAGTTTCGCCCTATATACAGGAGGTGGAGCAGCAGAAACCCCATCGACCCCTCCAACAAACTCAAGCCGACTTTCACTATGCAAAATAGCTTCCATGTCCGTCTGGTGGATAGAACTAGCGCCGGTGCTTAGGGGGGCCCTAGCACCAGGACCACGATTTCCTTGGAAGAAGTCTCTCAGTCTGGAATAAGCTACCTGGAAAGTGTCGCCGAGTGTGCGCGAGGTATGACCCAAAGGAGCATGCCTAGAGTCTTCAATCGCTTGTTTGATACGCGGAAGACGTTGGTCTAGCATGTCTACAAATTTCTTGATGACCTCGTCGAAAGAAGGTTCAGTTCGTGTATTTTGCTTCCGCAATCGGACCTTCCGTAGTGCCCGGCATTCGTTAATGGTATCTTCACAGTCCGATAGTATGCAAAGCCTCCTCCACCTTTGCTGTGGATCGTGATTTTCAAGCGCTCTCCGTATATGTTGATCTAGGGGGCTACGAAGCATCTCCAGTATCGTCTGCCATTTATCTGCATGCCAGTCAGGGACAACGAACCACTGCTTGTCTCCAGACCTTTTTGACTTGAACATCCATAAGAGTCGCAGAAGTAAACGGGTGGGATCAATGGGAGTGACGTCGGATTGACTGGTGGCAGACTTGGGCGCATCTGGCGCTGTGTTGGTTGCATTTGATGCAGGCGAAGAATTATGCACTTCAAAATGACGTTGCACCAGTATTTGAAGACATTCCAGAAAGATAGACTGTTCTGCTATACGTGTAAGAGACAATGCAAAACACTCGCGATGGCGGTTACGGCTTACCGGCGTCTTTAGCGTCCCGATAAAGATCCTCCGGATACAGATATCTTGAGAATGCCTGCAGAACCATTTTGGCCACCGCTAGATCAAGATCACGGCAGATTTCTGGAAAGGTTGGTTGGTTAAGGAAGTTGAAAAGAGACTGGAAAGCGTTGTTGGCTAACAGCCCATATCTACTGTCAACCGTCAAAGATATGACTGACAGAGAGCGAGAGCAGCTCTCTTGTGACCCGGGCTGCTGCATGCAGTCTGCGAGGACGCGAACGTTTTCACGAAGCTCGGCGTGAATGATGTATTGAATGCCGCTCAACTGCTTTGGTTCTACGTCGGCCCCGGACGTGTGTTCTTTTGCGATAAATTCGACAACGCTACCGCGTCATCGCTGCCATGCTGGATTCTCTGATCATGTATATACGCTAGAATCTGCCTAACGGTGTCTCCTTGGTCTTTTATTGTGTGTTTTCTGGTATTCTTCTGTATAATGGACCAAGCATATGGGAAGTCAGCCTTCGCTATAACGCGGAGGATTTGGCCCCGGAAAGGGTGCTTGGGATGTAGGAGACCGGAGCGATATCTTGCCAACGTCTCCGTGTCAATAACCGACCAAAGTTCTGAGTTCGCGAACAATGCGAGGATTGCGCGTTCCATGTAGGCACTAAGCGTTCCGAACCCCCTCTCAGTGTAATCATTATCCTTGATGAACTCGATGGCGGCGTGTACGAAACCGCTGAATACACCCTGCGATAGAGGCCGAAGATCCCGTATTCGACGATGATCCACCAAGGACAGCGATAGATTTCGAGGGCTCCAAATATCTTCATCTGTTGTAGGGCGCTCAACCTTGAATATCGCGGGAAGTGGGGGCAGCTGGTATTTGGTACCTTCAAGAACGAATTTGAAGGCAGATTCCGCCGGTGCTCGAGAATGAAGGAAAGATGCCAATTGTGCGACATAAGACTCCTCGTCATATAGGCGGACCACGTCTCCTGAATATAGAATTTGGAGATCTGCATGACTGCTCCGGGCGATGTCATCTTCCTCAGAGGAAGCAAATCTTGCATCCTCATCTGCCTGCCATCCCGTAAACGGCCATTCTGCGGCAGCCTTGAATACATCCCGCAGTTCAGAAGCCCAGGACGTGGAAAACCTGAACTTCCGCAACACTCTGATAGCCATTCTGAGTCGCTTCTGAGTATCCGGGAATAAAGACGTGCGATATGGACACTGAGTTGAGAATAAAGGCGAAACCGTAGCCGTGATGAAGAGCAATGCCCATATTCCCACCAAGGGGACACAGGTCCAGCCGATGCTTATGTGGATAGAGAGCGCATAGAAACATAGGCCTATATAGAATAGGGCCAGTGAGAGCTGCAGGAGCAACGGGAGCATAGATGCAATGTCGAAGACTTTCCAGCGGAGAAGACCTCGGTGTCGAAATTGTCGGACACGGAGGCGGACAAGAGGATTATAGTCGTCAATATTCAGATATTCCCTAAGCCATTGCTGGATGAGGAACGCAAAGGACGCGGCTGAAAGCGAGACGAGGAGACTGGTGAACCACAGGACGCCGACAATCATGGCAGATATTGGAGGAGAGAAGGGTGGGGGATCGATTAAGTCTGCAGGATTGCTCGTGCGAGCGTTGGATGTGTTCTGCTGCAGCAGTACAAGTTGACGTAGAAGCTGCGCCGATGTTGCTGAATCGTCCTCCTGGAGGTTCGGCAGTGCGGCAACCAGTAGAGTCGTCAGTACGGCCGAAAAAAGGCCCGCCTACAACGAGGTAATATCAAAACGTATATTGGGTTTGTCGAGACGCGAGCCAACTCACAAAGACAGTTACGATATCCATGTCTTTATTCACGCGCTCAAATTTTGCTTCGTCGATAGCTTCAACCTTCTTCCCTATTTGCACCCAACAGGCCATCTCGCCTTGCGTACCCACCGGTTTGTCCTGCATTCGCGCAAGGATCGACAAGTCAGTTGGAAAGGCAGGGCTAACGTTAGGAGCACTCGCCGCTGTATCGGACACCGTTCTAAGGGTGGGAACACTCGTCACTGTATTGGGCTTTTGGCGCATAAGTACCCAGTTCGATATCGCTGCCTTATGAAAGACTCGCCTGCTGGACGGACATATTTCACGGGCTAGCAATGAGCAATTTATGAGGGAGAGGGATGGAGTAGAGGTTGAGATACAAAAGACGCACATGCGAGCATTCCAGAGGAAATTGATTCTAAGGTCCATTCCAGCGTCCTTTCTGCAAGGGAAAGAGCCCTGGAATTGGAGTTCCATTCCCGTACTCCTTTCGACGGGCCCAGACAGGTCTCGTGTGCAACAACCAGGGTCCGTAAGGTTACTTCAAGTTCGATAAGCCGGTAAGCCGTCCATAGCCGCAGCGGGAACTTGTCGCTTGTAACTTTCCAAACATGGTGGAAAACACTTTCCTATACAAAAGTGAGGTCAGTGAATATCCTCAGAATGTAAGTAGAAAAGAAAAGAGCTCACCGAGAAGATAACGACTTAATGAAGACGGATGACTCAACGCCTAGAGGGTTCAAAAGCTATGTTAGTATGTGGTGGATCAGAAGTCAATCTTGCTACCATTCATCACTACTGTCAAGCAAAATGTGTCGATTAGGTTACCCATATGGTACGTGCGCGTAGATACGTGAAGGTCGTAAGTCGTGATGTTCGTAAAGCAAAACCAGTGAAGAATGCAGCAATAATATGTCGCGAAGAGCAGAAAAGCGGTTGAGTGGGATGATTTGAGTCACTATGAAAGGATACGATATAAGTGAGATGAGACAGAATGACAAAAAGATAAAGTTTAAATGCGTGAATGAAAGTCCAAGAGAATATCACCTAAGCACCGAATACGAATCGAAATCGTAGCTCCACAAGCTGCTCGCAGCTCAAGGCGTCGGCGCAGACTTCCCATGCCGACTCAACAGCTCGCTCAGCTTCCCCGCCGCCAACCCATGCCTTCCACCAACATGCACGCCCTCCTCGAACTCCGCACCCTTCGGACTCGGATTCGGACTCGGGTTGCCCTTCCAGTTCCCGAGCACCAGTGACCACCGCTTCGTCTTCCCTTCTCCCGCGCCCGCGCTACCCACGTTCGACCGCGCCGTCACCGGCGTCGTGTGGATCGCGACCGCGGGCATCGAGAAGCGCTTCCGCCGGCGCGCGGTGTCTTCCTTGCGTGGCGGCCGGGGTTGTACTGGTGTATGTGGCTGTGAATGAGGGAGACTCGGGCTGGGGCGCATGTGTATTTGGGTGGGCGACGAGCTCATCGCGTAGTTGGGACTTAAGAACGGCCCGCTCGGCTCGTCGCGCGCACTACCACGTGCACGTCCCCGCCTGCCCATACTAGGACTCGGGCTCTCGTCGCCGCTACTCCGCAGGCCCAGCTCCTGCTCGTCCTCTTCACGCTCATCGAGCACGAACGACCGCGAGTCCGCGCGCCCGCTGAACCGTGACGTCGCGGGACTGCTCGTTGCCGCGTCGCTCTGCACGCCGAAGTCCTCCAGGATCTGGATGTAGCTCCGCGGGCGCGACGGCACCTTGAGCCGCATGGCGGCGACGTCGCGCTCGGGGGTCGCTGGCGGGGATACGGCGCGCGGGCGGACGGTCTCGTCCATGTCTACTGACATGAGCACGGACGGCAACATGGGGGTGCTGTGGTGGTCGAGGAGCAGCGACGGCATGGAGCGCAGGCCGGAAAGGGTCAGATGGGAGATGGTCATTTGTGGCGGCTCGAGCTCGGAGTCGGACTCTTCGATGAGTGGGAAGACGGTGTCGTAGCAGGCATCGCACGCGCGTGCGGACTTGAGCGTGCCTTTGACGTTGGCGTTACGGATTACGAAGGACTGATGTCATGCTCTTCAGTAAGTATACAGTTGAAATGTGGGTTTGTTGACATACCTTAGTGGAACATGTCGAGCATACACAGCGTCCACAGAGACGACAATGGTGCCGCCGTCTACGCCAGCCAAAAGGGCGTCCACAGCGCATACAGCTCTCGGTCTTGCTGTCGGGTATCCATATCGCGGGGACAAAGTGGTCGACCTTCCCTCGTTTCGGATTGCGACTCTCCTCGTCCGGTGAATATGGTAGCGCTTGAAGTGCGTGTCTTAGGTGGTTAGTCGACGCAGAGGAAGTCAAAGTCGAGTTGGGGTTCATGACGTTCAGCGATCCGAGGAGCGATGCTTTCGCATTGCGTATTGCCGAGCACCATGCATCTCGCTCCTCTTCGGTCACTATATGCGCGTAAATCAGCGCAATTCAGAGCAATGAAATCGTGAACTTACTAGCATATAGGGCGAAAGACTTCTTGGGACTCAATACCTCCAAGCGCTTCTGCTCTCCCGCTTCCCTCGGAGGTCCGACGACGATCTCCAGATCCAGGAGATCAATATGTCCCTTATATGACCACTTCTCTTCGCCTCCACTGCTCGACGGCCTCTTCCGTCTCGCACCCAGTCTCAGACGCATTCCTGACTCGCGCTTGCGCGTTGGAGACTGTAACGCCACGTCCGCCTCGCTCTTGCTCCTCGTACGGGTCAACGGCGGCGTCTCGTCACCTTGTCCGCCACGCTCGCCGAAGCTAGATTCACGGAGAAGCTCCCATCGGCCCTCTTCAGACTTGTCTGCGTTGTTCAGCCACACGAGGCGGTCAGAGAAGAGGAAGAATTCCCGCTCCTTGGGTACAGAGCCGCTGAGTTGCAGTAACGCGCCGCGCTTAAGGAACGTTCGGCCCGGTGTGACGAGTGCGAAAGGTAGCCCCGTAGTATTGCGCTGTACTGCGAGGAGGGAGAGTGTCTGAGTGTGTGTCTGAAGCGAGGCATTTAGGGACTCTGTGACTAATTTTGGCGCGGAGTGTTAGAGCTGTAATAGCCGAGGGGAAGATGAAACGTACTCTTGGACACAAGCGTGTGTACTGATGTCAGGGCGACGTGTTCTGGGTCTTCTGGGTTTGTGCAGTTAATCAGGTCCTTCAGCAGCAGTAAGTACCGAGGACAACGCTGCACAATGGTCAGTAACCAATCTTGGAATTTGAGCTTTCCGCAACGAGGGTCGGCTTCTTGAACGGTCATGAAAGCGGAGAAGGTTGGGTTCTTCGTGATTAGTGTTGAATATGATGAAAGTGCGTCAGGAAAAGCGGAGATGAATGGTGTATACAAGGAGAGGTATGGGAAATGCGCGAGAAGGACAGGCGATATAAGCGGTACCTCTTGGTCGGCGGAGGATGATGTTGACGTGCTGAGAAGTGTCGAAAGCGATGAGTAGAACGAGCGATGAAGGTTCCATATGTCTATGAAGTTTGAGAATATGGATGTGAGTTCTGCGCGGTCAAGCAGTTGAGTAGGGGTATCCAGAGTCGCGATGATGGGTGTCAGGAAATGCTGGAGGGCAATTCAGCAAAGAGTGAGAATAATGAAAAATCGAACGCACTGCATGAATGAGCTCCAGCCCTTCAACGTAGGTCCTCTCCGTCTCAAGAAGCTCATGGACAACCTTCCGCCGTTTGCTCTCTCTTTGTTCATCAACAACCATCGACTTGACTTCTCTCCTCCTATGGTTCCTCTTCGAAGCCTCTACGGACGATGGACGATGCCTCGTTCCCCTCAAACCGGCCCTAGAGGGGGATGAGGCAAGCGGGTGCACCTCTGGCGCCTCTGGGACAGAGTCGAAAGACGCTGTGCTGACCACCGACATCCTGTTGTGCAGATTCGGCGCAGATGGTAGCGATATTCTGCGGAATGGGAGGTAGGAAGAAGGAGGCGCAAGTTGGTCCGCGAGATGAGAGGGCTGGAGCGGCGTAGAGTCGCTGCAAGGGAAGTCGACCATGGTGGACGACGGTCCGGTGTCTGGATGCGGTGGCGACAAACAGAGACAGTTGCGTAGGCACGTTTCAGCCCGGTCCGTAGCAGAGATAAAATTATACGCACCCCCAGCCATGTCAGCCCGCCCGCCGATAATAATAAGTGTTGCAAACCTGGAGGACCAGTCCGAGGCAGCTTGGCCTGAGGCAAGCGCTGCGCTCAAGTGACGTTCGATCGCCGCCAGCCCCCGCCAAAAATGGCTCGACAGGCGGCGTCACGCCGGTCAACTTTGATTTGCTCGTCCACGACGAAAGAAAAATCAGACATACGTCCATTGAAGTGTGTTTGAAGCTGCCGAGTCGAAACACAGGCTGTCATTACGATTCCAATTGTCAATCATTACGATCACAAGACAACCTCAGCAAGTAGAGGGAAGAAGTCAGATACGATGTCATCCAGACTAAATCTTTCCGCCATGTCAAAGGTGACAAAGCCCTCTTGGAACCCCCGACCAGTAAGTGTCATGTTTAAATCAACCTGCTTCACTTGTGTGAGCTCCAGCAACTTGGTACCCACCTCTTGAACAAGGTGGGGATCGAGCACCTCGTGGACTTCCGCTAACTCGGTCCAAATACTACAGTCGATATAAGGGCGGACAACGACCTGACACAGTGATGGAGCTTGTTCGAGCTGAGACAGCATCTCTAGCAACGCTTGCCACTGCCCTTGCACCGTCGCGTTGAATGTCAATACGACCGTCTTGACGTTCGTACAGCGAGACAAAGCAAAACTTCTTGCGAGTTGGAGGGCTGTTGGCGAATCTGAGGTACAACACGGGATTATCAGACAATGGTATAAGCACTCAAGAACGAGGTACTCGCCTCTTCCTAGGACCTTACGAAACAGAGAGAGCGCGACAGTGTCCAATTGCGGAGCCAGCTTGGACCAAAGCTCTTCAAGCGCGAGGAAGCCATCTTCAGTCATTTCGAGACAGAGCTCCAGCGACCTCACGGGCACCGCAAGGGCAGATAGTAACGTCGGTAGAGCGAGTCCCCCCGCATCTCCTTCCTCGTTCGCAATGAGTATCAAAGTCCCGATCTCAAGGGAATGAGGAAAGGTGTATGTGTCAGTAAAATGGCGGAAGCATGGCCATGTCATGTGCGTGTTTTCAATACGGAGGATCCCGATCTCGTTGAAGAGACATAGTAGCGGTCTTGCGTCGTTGGGCGCACGGAAATGCGCAAACGACGTAAAAATCTCGAGGCGGCGGATAGAGCGAGGGCGTATAGGTGCGCCTAGGGTACTGCGGTAAAGGGAGACGTTCACTAGACACAAGTCGTCCAGTTTCGGGGCTGAGTCCAATATTTCTGCGAACACCGTTGTGGAGCATGGGAAGTAATGGGACTCCTCGTTATTTTCAAACATCAACCTCAGCTCTCTAAGGCTGGCTTGGAGTGCTGGGACGGATTTTAGGAGCGATAGCAGCGAGGACGGTGTACGATGCGGGTAGTGGAGGGCCCCCATCTCATTCGATTCTGTGGGACAGAACCAAAGTGCCAGAGAGCGAAGGAAGTATGGCATCGCGAGTTGTCTCCACACGCGAGACGTGTATGAGCAGCGTAAAAGAGCTTCTCTATTCTCCATCTCCTCTTCGGTACAGATAGTCCTGTGTCCTATCTTGCATAGCTCGTATTGATACCGTTCTCGCTCGAAGGGCGCCAAGTAGCTCAGAATCCGGTGAAGCAGCTCATTGGGGAGCTGTGCAGGCATCCCGGCTGACGGAGCGACGTATCAAAGGGGCGAGAAGCAATCAATAGCAAAGCTACGTACCTGACGGCACCGATGGAGAATATTGGACGGGATGCTCTACTAGTAGCATAGAGGATAAGAAAGCGATTCAGCGTGAAACCGCATAATCAAATGACAGTCCATACCTACGAACGAAGGAAAGACTGATATCTAATGCCCGTGCTAGCTTGATAGTACTGAGATGCTCCGAGAGTTATCTCAGTATTGTGCTACTGGCAGTATGCACGAATCATGGTTTTCGTCCCATGTTGTTGCTCTTGAAGGCAACTCGGCATTTTCCGGACAATCCTTGAGCAATCCTGGATATCCAGGATGTGGGCGCAAATGTGCTAAGAACCCTAACCCCCTTAACCCCACCTGAGCTCGTGCGACGTGCGACGTGAAAATTCACTCGGGCCTCATAGATTGCTGAAAATCCCAGACAGAGCGAAAGACAGTCGACATGGCATGCATGATGTCGGAAACAGTAAGTCAACGGAGTGGGTGTCGCTGTCAACTGAGTTTCTTACGGCCAGCCTGAACGCGGCTGGAAGAACACTGACACTCGGGTTCCAACTTCCTAAGTACTGACACTAGCCAATCGTGCATGCGTATGAACGACCGAACGCATGCGCAGGAGCGGGGAGTGATGCTTTGACGGGCTCTGCTATGCTAGAGGCCATGATACGTCGAGGCGCAGTAGGAACAAATTCCGAGTAGCCATCCTGCAAACACCGCAGACGATCCACTCGCAGCGACCGATTTGTAGCGAACGCGTTCACCAACTGCTAAAGCACCCGCACGATATTCAAAGCAATAGATGTAAATTCCTCGTATTCAAGAAGGCTAGATACATGCAAAATAAACGACGATCGTCGAAGAGATGTCGCAGGAAAAATCGACATGCCGCAACATATAATGTGCATCACGACACTTCCTAGCCTGTCTGTACTCTCGAGAGGACAGGACACAGCGGTCACTGGCACTGAATTCGACGGTAGAGCGTGCTAACATCGACCAGCGTGGCATATCTCTCTGGAAGAGAAGGAAAAGCGCGCGAGAAATTTATAGGAGGGCGCTACAAGAGGTTCACACGATCACGCTTTTTGTTGCCGCGGCGCGTCAAAGTGGCGATAACGTTCTTTCTCACGCTCTTCCGCCGAGTCCAGCACATCGTCCCAGCACTCATTTAATCATCATCATTACACAGCGTGAAGTGGCCGCTTTTTTGAGACTAAAAAAGATGAATAAATCATGGACAAAGTAAAGTTATTCTGACCGATTATTGACAATCCAAATCGAGGATAATGAGTGGCATTTATTACATTCTTGTGTCAGAGAAAATGTGCAGTTTATGGACAAATGTTTCGATAAATATGTCACACTTTTTCAACCATGATGGAAAAATCGAGGACTAAATCACGGAAAACATATTGAATATCTGAAAAATCTTCAAAAATGATACAAAAATATCTGAACATGAGCTCGATTTCATACCAAACTGATTAAGCATAATCAGATAGATTTTATTTTGTTTTATAAGAGAAAAGGTGCGCAAGAATATTTTACTTTATGTTTATTTTAGTGACGTATTTATGAGGCAAAAAACTGGATGCTTTACGCTGTGTTATGCTTGCCTCGTCGTGGTGGCGCCATCTATTACAATGAATAATATACCATTGAATCCGTCATCAACATCGCCAAAGCAACGGTAGAGCCGTATCAGAAATCAGGCTAGTACTTATTGTCCTGGCGAAAGCAGGAGAGTGAGTTCCTTGAGTGTCACAATTCTGGTGGGCATTAAGTGGACTGACCCCCCGTAGATTGCGCTTTATGGGCAGAGTTAAACTCGATCACAGTACTCAAGTCTGTGTTCACCCATGTAGTAATGTCAATGTTCCTTTGTTGCGTGCGGCCTTCCAACCGAATATTCATCAGCATTTGAGATCCGAGGAAGGACATCAATGTCGCTGTGAAGGTGTAGGTCACGGCTCGAAGGTCGAGCTGAGCATGCCCATGCGTCAACGATCTGTGCAAACCCAGAGTATACGCCGCGTACCCTGAGGCGTATCCACACAATCAAGTTTGCGATGTCCACGATAACGATGCTGCGCTCGGAATGAGGTGAGTCAGCGTTCATCCGCCTTCGCCGCTGCTAGTATGTAAACTCACACGAGGAAATAGGCGACCGAGTCTCGTATCATAATCTGCATCAAGCGAGAACCTCGGATGGTTCCAATCTTGAACTGTTCCAACCCTTTGTAAAGCGCACAAGCAAAGGCGGCGATTTCGAATACCAAGATTGGGATCCTGTAGATGCATCTTTGTATCAGCCTGTGAATGTCATATTCCCGAAAAGACTCACCAAACGTACAAAACCTTGTCAAAGCTTTCGGGATCACAAAGACTGCCGATCTTCGGGCCAAGATTGAAGTCGACAAGGACGGGTGAGAACCTCACGGCGATGAATAACTCAGCCCCGAAAGTTAAACAGAGAAGAGATAAGAAACTGTATAACAGCTTCTTGCTTCCGTAAAGACCGTAAAGCCGCAGGATTAGGATTCCGTGCATGGTATAGATCGTGCTGATCCCTATAGTGCCCGATAGATTAATAGGTGGGTACGAATGTACTTAACGCCACGGACCTGCGACCACAATGATATGGGCCCACTCGTTACCTAACGAGAAATCGTGAACGGGGATCATAGGTTCAAAGAATGGGTTGCTCACAACTTAACATTCGAACAAAATAGCGTCGATACGCTTAGTAGGAACTCGCGATAGAGATATACGATGGTACGAACAACTATTCACCGAGTCTCAGATACCATTCCACGAAGTGGACAATCCACATACCTTCTGAGTATCATCCGTCTTGAAAAAGGCTACGCGTGTCCTTTGAGCAAGTAGGTCGCGCCCGGATAACCATTAGCGTACTAACCTATGTTAAAGAATAGCTCCCATCCGAGAGGAACATATCGAATCTAGCGGGTCAAAGGATTTGTATAGGTAACTGTTAAGTAGAACGATACAACGGATCTTACCAGAAAGAAAAGCAGCTGTGCAATTGACCATCTACAGTTCTTAGACCGATGTGAGCCTGGTTTGAGAGCACGTTTGACAGGGGAGTTACCCAGAAAAGATCAATCTTCGAGGACGACGACAATTGTACTCAGCAACTGTTACGAGCGATGGAAGAATAACGCACCTCGTCAGACAGAGTCAAAAAGTGCGAATATACCAGCCATGCGAGCGGACAGACTGCTCAAAATTAGGGAACATGCAAATTAAGTTGAGCTTCGAATAGAGGCTGACCTTCAGTAAACCGTGTTGTCTGGAGATCGCGCAAAGACTGGTCAAGAATGTTCAGTAGGGTAGACATTGAACGATAGAGTTATGGGTATCTTAGGCAAATATTCACAGCTTATATGGCTCGTCGACTCACCAGTTGCAATATGCTCGATATCAGTCCCTGAACGATTGACACTTCGATCGAGGAGCGTCAAAGATGAGATTTCCTCTCACACTGCCACTGTCCGTGGATGCTGATATACAAGGCTGTGTACCTTCGCAAGCTAGCCTATATGTATAACAATTCCATAAGCACAGGATTCGTGGAAAAGACCGCGGACGTACGATCGTCGTCATGAACGCGCTTCCATACACAGGTACATGGAACAGGTCATAACGCGATAATGTGATGTTTTAGGACCCTAGGGCCATCCTAGCACTTACCGCTATTTTATAAGCTTTGTGATGTAACTTTCTTCGACACTACACATGACAGATGGTCAGCCAGCGCAGAACGTCTTTCTGCAGACTGCGGAAGTCATCATCTCTACTTTAATAGTCACGAGAAAGATGAGCGTGAGTTTTGAGGCGTACCTTGCGACCTCGATCAAATCTGTCAGAAGGCATGTAAGTTGTCAAGATACATTCATTTGCAATATACCAATCTCTGCTGCCGTGTTCACGAGCAGTCAAGGCCGCCACCACAACCTTGTGCGGAATTACGCACGATAAGCAGTCACGGTTGCAGTGCTTTAACGTTCAGCATAAACCAATCGCCCATAGCCTACTGTACTGCAGTATGACAAGCTGTATCCCCACTTCGCCATGTATGTATCTGTACTCCATCAAGTAGCGCGTACGTTAGATGGTATGAATTTTGCGCATTTGTAAGTTGACTGACCTCAGCGACCAGTCACAGTGCCACTGCCAGTCTCGCCGCGGTGAAAGATAATCGTACCATTATTGACGGACGTTGCCATTGCTCCCATGCTGTCATCATCTTCGTCCCGGAGTTGTGCTTTTAGTCGGATGTTAATGAGCATCTGAGAGCCAAGAATAGACATCAAGGACCCCGTAAAGGTGAATGTTACACTCCGTAGGGTTGCCTACACGAACTTCAGTAACTGAGGCATAGCGTTGTAGGGGCACGCACTCTAACGTAAATCCATGCTACTAGATTCGCGATATCCACAGTGACAATGCTGCATGTCAGATCTTTCAGATCGCTTGTTTGAAATAGCGATATGTGAGCACTTACAAAAAGAAATACGCGAATGAGTCTCTGATCATGACGTGCATCAGGTTTGAAGCTTTGATTGTGCCGTTCTTGAATTCCTCCACGCCCTTGAATAAAGCCAGTAGGAAGACCACAATTTCGAAAGTCAGCACGGGAATCCTACAAAATGCCGGTCAGGAATGTCGACGTCGTAGTGCTCAGTAGTACTTTACCAGACGTAGTTCATCTTGGTCGTGTTCTCCGTTACACATACATTCCCGATGCTTGGGCCAAGGTTGACCTCTATAAACGTAGGCGAGAACCTCACCGCAATATATAACTCTGCACCAAATGCCAAACATAGCAGAAGCGAGAGAGCGTACATCAACCTCTTGCTCCCATACAGTCCGTATAGCCTGAGGATGAGGATAGCGTGCAACGTATAGATGACCGTGATCCCTATAGGATGTTTGAGTATACGAATTACTGCACGATGATCGAAATTTGTATGTACCTGACGCGATGAGGATCTGATGTCCCCAAATTTCACCTATCAAATGCACAGGTTAGTAATAGTTACTCTGGGGTGAATGGATAGTCGAGACTACTGACAACTGATCATCGAAAACCCCGATGGACTACGTCAACAAAAGACCGAGGGATACGGATACGGATACATACAACTAGAAAGAGGGCTCAGAACATCGTCTATCATGACAAGATCACTCGACTCACGTGCGCAGAGTCATGTTTATCGAAGTAAGCTACAAATAACATGATAAACTTTGTCAGGAGACGAGAGAGTGTGACTTACCGACGAGAAGAAACATCTCCCATGCAATCGGAGGATACCGAATCTATGTCCCGAGTTAGCATCCATGTTATAGGGATGAGGGCGGCCAGCGTCCTACCAAGAAAAACAGCAATTGGGGAATGGACCATCGTCGGTTCTTAGTAACGTACTGACTGAGCTCTGATTGAGTTGAATCGCTGTGACTGAGCTCACCCAGAATAAATTGACCTGGATCAATAATGTTTAAGAAACAATAAATGAGAGAGGCATGCCATGGAACACGCACCTCATCGGCAAATGTCAGCAAGTGATAATAGAGTAGCCACACCGTCGGCGTCACTGTAAATCCCGTGAGTCAAGATACTAGTGGCCGAACTCGAGCAGAGCTACCTTGAGTGTACCTAGCCGTGTAGAGGTCGTGCAGAGGCTGCTCAAGCAGATCGACCAGAGAGCTCATGGTTAGCCTAAACGGACGAGTTGAGAGAGGCTGCTCTGCTATGATCCCAGTCCAGCGTTTTTGTACTTCGTCGGCATCATCGCACAGCTGTGATCAAAGATACGGTCTAGTGATCTCAGTCGAAGCGTGCGAGTGACAGTCCGGAAGAAGCATGTAGCGTACCGAACGTCGACTAGTCCCGCTACAACCTCGTAAGAGTTCGAAGGTTTCATGAGCGTGTATCTCAGTACACAAGGTCAGGGACCTTGGAGCATCGACTGTTGCAATGTAATATCCGTGGAGGATGGGCATGAGACGATATCCGCCTATTCGACGTCCTATGCGAGATGCCCCATTGTGTCAGGAAGTAGCGCATACTGTAGTAGCTTCATGCTGCGGATAGTTGCATCTTGACCGAGAGTGAATGCCGGACATTATGGATCATGGGTACCGAAACACTATGTGCCAAGTGACACTATCAAGCTTCTTCAAGTCGCACGGCGGATGAATGAAAGATGAAGCACTCTGTATATATAGACCATCGGAACAGACGTACGATGTCGTTCAAAGATACGGGTTGATGCAAGTGAACATTCTGAGTCAATGAGATAGAACTTGCCCTGCTATATACTGTAGAGATAACATGAGCGATTAACAAAGGCACGCAGCTAGGTGAGAAACGACTCAGTCTCAGCTGTAGTGAACAGATGATGATGGTAGTTTTCCGTGCCGCTTGCTTCCATGGGAGCTCATTTGCATATTGAGCAAGCTGTCAGGCACAAGTCAGCGGACTGACGGGATGTAGAGTACTTTGCATAGAGGAGCCAAATTAAACGGAGGTTCTGGCTCGTTTTGGTGATGCCTTGTTTGATAAATGGCGTGATTGTTCTATTTTCCTTCCTATCGATTATTCCGGTACCCTATGATGTAATCAGCCGAGCTCCTAGGATTCTTGCGACCTCATTATCGACGAATTAGAGGTACTCAAAAGTTGATAACCGCCCGTGCCTCGAGATTCAGGACCGTGGGGGGAAAGTAACGTCGGGTGGGAGGCATCCAATCGATTCCGACTTCCGACTGTAATCTGATCAGACAGTCATAATTATCGGTACAAGATACATCGGAGGACTCATCAAGAGAACAAACTCAATCGTACAGATCTCGTACTCCGAGCCTGGAGTACGGGCAGCAGGGGCCAGTTCGTTCAGTAAGAAGCTATGCCGTGAAGATGTTAGCGCACTCTTTATTCTACAGTACAATCACTGACCTTCGCTGCTAGCGATATCATTGTTTTCAGTTTCGGTCTGGCGGAATCCCATGTCGATGCTGACGGGAACACGGGGATTATTTGTAGAGAAAAGATCCTGGTTCGGGGAACTCGCTTGGAGCCGAATATTCATGAGCATCTGGGAGCCGAGGATTGACACCAGCACTTCTGTGAAGGTAAATGTTACGCTCCGCAAGGTCGCCTGGACGTCGACATCAGTGATCACTAGGAGATCTTTCGAGATATTTCACACACCCTGACGTGAATCCACGCTATCAGATTCGCTATGTCCATGGCTAAGACACTAAAAAACAAGCCTCGTCAGTTATTCATCTAGCATAACTCGAAGCGCGAAGCTTACAGGAAGAAGTAAGCAAAAGAATCCCGGATCATCATCTGCAGTAACCCCGAAGTACGCATTGCACCGTTCCTGAGCTGCTCCACGCCCTTGTACAAGGCCAACAAGAATGCGATGATCTCAAAGACCAAGACGGGAATCCTACATAGAATGTTAGATCGCGATGATTCTGCCAGTAGTGCCACTATACCAGACATAGCTCATCCTGATCGTACTCTCTGTGACACAGACATTTCCAATGCCGGGACCGAGACCAATCTCAGCGAAGTCAGGCGAAAACATCACCGCGATATAGATCTCTGCGCCCAATGCTAGGCTTAGCAGCAGTACGAGCATATACAGCATCTTCTTGCTTCCATACAGTCCATAAAGCCGGAGAATAAGAATGGCGTGCATCGTGTAGAGGACCGAAACACCTTTTTCACATCAATTAACGTAGGGTACGTAGGGAGTTTCCACACTGCCACACACCTGATGCAATAAGAATCTTGTGTCCCCAAATTTCGCCTAATAGAAAGGATCAGGATCGGGACGTGTCTGGACAAATCATGAGAACCAGCGGTACTGACAGCTTTGTGTAGGAGGCGATGACAGCCAAGTAATTAAGCAAAGAAATAGAGGGACAAGATGGAAACTGCACCCACAACTAACGGGAGCCGTCAGAGCGACACCAAAACGAATCAAAGTTTCACGTACGTGCGCGGAATCATGCGTATCAAAAAAGCCTACACATCGCGCATCAGGATACCACTGGTCAATACATTGAGAAAGACTTACCGACGATGAAGAAAATAGCCCATCCGATAGGGGTGTAACGGATCTGGTTGCTCGTGTAAGCTCCGAGAAGTCGGATGAAGTATCAACATAGCGATCACCATGAAAAAGAGAAGTTGTGGAATAGACCATTTGCGGTTCTAATCACAGAAGAGAGTCAGGTTCAAGCGATGCAAGCGGAAGTAGCAAATCGCACCCAGAACAAATTAACCTAGTAAACCAATACTCAGGACCAGGATGAAGACAAGAAAGACAGGCATCACATACCTCATCGGAGAACGTCAACAAGTGATAGTATATTAGCCAAGTGGTCGGGCTGACTAGAAGGCTTGCTGAGCCCAAGAGTCTTGAACGATACTCGGAACCAACCTTGAGTAAATCTCGCAGTGTGGAGGTCGCGCAGGCCACTCTCCAGTAAGTTAAGGAGAGAGCTCATAGTCACAAGAGGGAATAACCTTGTGCGTAGAAGTCTTGCAGCTACGCTTTTGTACACACTTGACACATTAGAAGCTGCCTCACAGATGCGATTTGACGTCGAGATAGACGTGTACATACTTCTAGCTGTGCAAAGCTCATATATCAGCTGCGCTGTCTGGACTCTAGATACGACAGATGCGCAAGTGGTCAGAAGCTGTCATTGCTCCAAGAGACGTACTCACCTACCGTGAGGATAGAATCTCCTACTAATGCGACATTATGGCCGGGTCCCTGATTCCAGTACATGCATGATGCACCACATCTCAGAAGCAGTGCGCTTCGAGCTACGATAGTCACGATAAATGCCCGTGTTCAATAGGGATGTCTATGCGCGGCTTCCTGACGTTTGGCTGAAGATTGACTACCGAGCGATCGTATGCTCCGAATTATTTGAATAGATGATCCTGCTATGGTTTACATCCTTGATAGATATGTTTTACTGAGTATGACGGGGCTTCGATTAGCAAATACAATCATGATAGAAGCGTCGAATGGCGATGACTCACGTCTAAGGGATAGTCGCTTTATAAGGAATATGGATAGGCAGATCGTTCGCATAGCACACACTACGAGAGACCATAGGAGAAGCCCAAGTACCGTTGCCTGTCGCCGTACAAAGGACTGTGGGGTTCCAACAACGTTGCGTGAAGAACTTCAAATTCCCACGCACCGTGAGTCCGGCCCATTTCACCGATGTATTCAAGCGCTCAAGTTTTCTCTCCAGCCGCCATGATTGTCTCGCCCGGCCTCCGACCCATTTTACAGCTTTTATACCGCCATATAGCACAGTTAGTATATGACATACGATATGTTTCCCAGGGCGTGCCCCCTTCAGTCAAGGACCAGAGTACGGTCGCCGCGAGCTTTCCGGCCCTAAGGCGGTGAATCGTTGTGACATGCTTCACATAAACAGCGAGTGCAGATATCATATAACTAGTATACGTGTCAAGGCCGCCTCTTGAGCGAGAAATACCGTTCCTAATCAAGGACTATGGCACAAGCTGCAGCTGGGCACTTCTAGGTACGTACGACGTAGGAGATGGTTTACTCGTCAAGCACTTGCATATGCGCGTCAACGTTCCAATAAACGTCTGGCGCAAATAATCCCGCTCTACGATATTTTCGACGAATACCCTCCATTCTATCGTGGGTGGCGAGTCGTAGGTTAGCGAAGACTATGGCGTGATGGTGTTAGCAAACAATCTCTCATCTGAGTAAGTGAGATAGTTACCTTTCGTTACTATTGGAGATATCATTGTTTTCCACCCGAAGAAAGTCCAGTTCGACAGTAATAGGGACAGACATCATGTTCACGAAATACGCCCCCTTGTCCTGAGATTGCGCTTGGAGCCGGATGTTCATGAGCATCTGAGAACCAAGAATAGACATCAATGCCGCCGAAAATGCCAGTGTTGTGAGCCACAAGGTTGCCTGATTGTTGGCATCGATGAGCTCAGTTAATAAGCGAGCCCCCGCGAGTTATTTCGCACGTACCCTGGCTGTGATCCATGCCACCAAAGTTGCTATATCCATAGCTAGGACGCTGGATAAAAAGCCTTATAAACTTCGTGTTTAGCATAAATCGAAGAACGAAGCTTACAGGAAAAAATAAGCAAATGAATCTCGAACCATGATCTGTATTAACTTCGAAGTGTGTATTGCACCAATCTTGAGTTGTTCCACGCCCTTGCGCAAAGCCAATAAGAATAGAATAATTTCCAAGACCGAAATGGGAATCCTAAACATAATCTGTCAAAAAGAATAATACTACAAGAAATTTGACATTACCCAACGTAGCTTAATTTTTGAGTCATTTCTGGCACACAGGCGTTTCCAATGCCGGGGCCGAGGTCTATATCGATGAAGTGAGGCGAAAACGTTACGATGATATACGTGTCGGCGCCGAATGCTAGAGCTAGTAGCAGTACGAGTGCGTATAGCAGCTTCTTGCTCCGATATAGTCCGTAAATCCGAAAGACAAGAATGGCACGTATTATGTAGAGGGCCGTAATACCTATTACAAGATGGTGAGTACGACATACGTACCGTAAAATTATGCATTTGCTCACTGGACACGATAAGAATTTGGTGTGCCATACTCTCGCCTAGCGGAAAACACTGGAATCAGAAAGTCTTACGAAGACCACCAGAACCGACAATACTTACAGCTTCATGTTTGTGTTTAAGGTTATAGCGATCAGAGACGTGAGTAAGAGAAACATGCAATAGGCCAAGGACTACACGCACATCTGGTAGCATAGTCAAAATCGATATGAGGTTAAATGGGATTAAGGACTACGTACGTATGCAATTTCATGCGTATCGAAAAAGGCTACCAAGAGAATATCAGGATATTGCCTCGATATCGTGAGAAAGTCTTACCGACAGTGACGAACGGTGCCCATCCGATGGGTACATAACGGACCTAGCTTGGGTAAGTGCGGGCAGGCCGTGTAAAGCATGGAAATGAAGTTACCAAGAAGAACAACAGCTGTGGAATAGACCATCTGCAATTCTAAGCGCTAGACTCAGCCGGCTTGACGCGATGACAACTCAAGTAACATGCCGCACCCAGAACAAATTGACCTAGTCAAATAAGGGTCAGAAGGATATAATGATGGTGCGAAAGGTACCGGATACCTCATCGGGAAACGTCAATAAGTGATTATATACCAGCCAGGCAGTCGTGGAGACTATAAAGGGTTATGAGCCGACAAGTCTTATAGCAATAGCAGAGCTGACCTTGAGTATATCTTACTATCTGAAGGTCACGCAGACCGGTCTCGAGTAAGTTCAGGAGCTGGCTCATGGTCCAAAGAGCGAGAGGAAAGGTCGCGAAAAAGCTTGCGTCTGGACTTTGTCTTTTTGTACGCTTTTTATATCATTTGAAGGCTCTTTCAAAGATACAGTTCGACGATTCTCTGACAATTGGTTAGATAGAAGATTCCTTCTGTATGAAATCTATCCGCAAATCAGCTGCGTAATGTGAGCTCTGTACAAGTCAACGATCAGCAAAACCAGAATATGCCATTCTCGTGGAAGACGCATACCCCTGCGACTATGAACCTTCTTGCTAATGTGATAATATAGCGACCTCCCTCGTCCCATACTTACTAACCCGTGAGTCAGAATGAGTGCCTCAACAGCGCTGAGAGTTCTACGTTCTGGCTAACGGTGGACAGTTTCTTAGGATAGCGATTGGAGACAGACCGATCACATGCCTTTTCCACCATCACGTCTGTTGTGGCCGTCATTGGAAGTACTACATCCTTGATAGATGCCTCGTACTACACTGTACAGCGAACATTTCATTAGCAAGCAAGATCATGATAGATGCACTGCATGTATATAACCCACGGCGAGAGTCGGCTAGAAGCACTGAGCTCATCTTCCACATGGATTATAATATAAATCATCCTGGGAGCGGTTGAGTAGCATTGCTTGTCGTTGGACGGACTGGACTTGGAGGGTCTTCAGACAGCAGTGCTACTTAGTGACGGTCATGGCGAAGAACTGCAAATTCCCACGCATCGTAAGATCGGTCCGATGTGTTCAAGCGCCTAGCGTTTCTCTCCTCTCTAACCGCCATCGATATCGTCTTGCTCAGTTATCGATACATTCTACGGCATTCGTACTGGCATGCAACACGAATTAAATTACTCTACCCTCGGCTGAAAGGCAGCGGAAAGGAATACTGTGAACGTCAACTTAGCGCTTTCCCTGAGCTCCGACCCAATCTTATTGTATGGTGACGAATCGACACGGCATGCTTCGCGTGGCCAGCGGGTACAGATATCGTACAAGTATAAGTTCGAAGATCTCTTCCAGAGTGAGCAACGCCATCTCGGTCAACTACAGTGGTTCGAGCTATCGCTAGACACTTCTAGGTATGTAACAACTCGAGTTATGCTAGCTGCACTCACCAAGCCTCGTTGCTTGTAGGAGTCTATCATGTCTAAATCCACAAAAGTTGCGCCCAACCAAGACCACAAGCCAGAGGATGACATGGCGCCGCTTGACGCTCCCGAAACTAGCGTAAATACCAATGTTGAACTCGACCCGATGCTACCTCCTCGGTTTCAAGACAGATTCCGCGACGTAAGCAAATCACGGTTTGAACCAGTGTACCAATTGGATGTGACATAAATGCTACACAGAGCTCTTCGATGAGGGCTCTTACCGCATCACCAACGCTCGAAACAGCATTGACATTCTTCGCGGGCGGTGCTATGATCAGGTACTTTTGCAATCCTGCAACCTTCCGGCGGCGGTTCGCAGTATTGGGCGTGTACTGCGCTGCGGCATGGTGGTGTCAACGACGGAACAACTCTACGGCCTTGTTCTGGAACACACATGAAAACCTAAAAATTAGGTACGATGTCGTGGAGGGGTTAATGAAAGACGAAACGCCTGCGTATGATTTCTTTCTTTGCCTACCGGCATTAGCCAATACTCTACCTGAGTTTCGACTCAAAAATTACAAGGCAGCGATGGCCGAGGTGACAGACGAAATGGTGCAAAGATATCTTGCTGAGGAAGAGAGGAGATATAACAACTCGGGTATGTACTATACATGGGCCAGATATTGCCTCCCGAACGTTGCATTTCACTTACTATGTGCGACGTGGACAGGCTTTGCAGAGAAACTGACGTACGGATATCGCAACTTTTGGTCTTCCGTCAAGATGAGGGCACATGTATCAAACCTCTTGAAAAAGCAAATCGACAGCCGTTCATTAAACATACCAGACGAAGATGTAAGACGATGCATAAGTCATCTGGCTGACGTTACGGAGAATGTAAGTTCGCGCATCGATCACAATTTGTATCCGTCTCACGTACCCCAAGTGCCCGCGGCTGGAATCTGATGCACGGCTCGACCACATTGTCACTGCAGCCGTTATTTCGGGGCTGGTTTTCTCAAACCCATGGATCCTGCGTGGCGCAGCCATGATCGGCGGGAACGCGCTGTTCTTATTCCTCATCGACTTCGCACGGTATACCCAGGTGCTATCAGAGTCCACCAAATATACGAGCCGTAATAACGGGCTAGCACTTCATTTGTTGTGGGTAGTCTGGAGCTCGAAATCAACGTAGATCTTGAATCTTTTCGTACCTATTCTCGGACATGCTATGATCTCAATATTGCAGCTAATAAATGCATCTTTCAACTGCCCAATATTTTTAAACTCAATAATTCAAGTTCGCAGCCCAAATTTTTGGGATCACCGAGAAGGCTGACGGCGCACTAATTATCGAGCTGGAGTGTAAGTCGGGCGGGATTCGCTCTCACCCACAGGTGGCAGACGAGCCAAAGACGATCCACAGCGCTCGAGCGCGCCACGCAAAAAAAACAGCGTTGGAGTTCGTTATAAAGTTGGCCCCATCAAAGATACGGTCTGCGAATTTAATCTAATACCTCGTTATTCGCGTGAATGCTCTTTCACGAATTGATCTATACATTCTGCCACCAGCGGGAGTCGAAAGCGTTTCCTCTAAGCGCCTAACTGATCTTTGCTTATGTAACCCTTCCTGCCAGACTTCGGCGTTCAAGCAAGCAAACGACCACATTCTCAGTCGGAACGATGTTGAGCTCGCGGTTCGCCCAGGGTACGTCCAAACGTCTCTCATACAGCATGAAGGTATTTACACCAAACCTTAGTCTCTCGAATAGTTGCCTCAAGCAGCACAAAACCCCTGCGGGACCTGCATGCGACCGCCGCACGCGCCGCCGCCGAACCACGGACGGAGACCCACAAGCGGCGGGAGGAGGAACGCAAAGGCGTCGCGAAGCTCAGCAAGTCGCACGTCGTGCTCGGGCACCGACCCGGCGACGATGCCAAGTGGCTGAACTGCGACCTCGCGAAGATCCTCGTCACGCCCGAGGAGATCAAGTCCGCGCCGATCCCGCCCATGACCCCCTCCAAGAGCGACACCCCCGCATCTGCAGACCCAGACGACGCAGACTGCAAGCCTCCCACGTACGCGAACTTCGGGCTGGGCGAGCGCGAGAAGAGCATGCTGTTCACGGTGCTGCCGAGCCTGTCGACGGAGCGCAGTCTGGAGATCGCGCAGAGCAGCAAGCAGGTGCAGCCCGAGTTCATCCAGGCGCAGTACCCGACGGCGCAGTTCGTGGAGAAGTTCAAGACGAACATGCTGGCGCGGGTGGTGGATCTGCGGAACGCGAGCGCGCGGGGCATCGCGTACGAAAACCGGCGGAGGTGCGTTGCTGCGTTCTCCGAGCCAGACAAGCCGAACGACACGGGTCGACCGGAGGTGCAAGGTGCGTCGATGCGTTTATTGAGGAGGGTTTGAAGCTTGACGGTTCGCTACGCTGTTCCAGCTGCGTTGCTTACGATGCAATTGCGCGATATGTGGGACCACATAATGCGGAATCCGAAGGACGTATCCAACCGGCGCAGTCTCCGAAGACTGGTCCACAAAAGAGCCAAGATGCTCCGCTACCTCAAGGAAGTAGATGAGGACCGGTATGATCGCGTACTGGAGCGACTGGGTCTAGAGCGGTCGAGCGTAGAGGGAGAGCTGAACGTATGATAACCCGTACATCTCGTATGTATCTCACCTCTTCCCCGGTGAGTTTGTGCGGTTGCCGGCTTACTATCCGTGTGATGATGCATATTGTGCTCTCTGCACACACTGCCTATTGGGTACCAAACCTAACAAACGACTCAACACGGATCGCAATACTTAGTGCTCGAGGGTATCATACATTCTCGTCTTCATTACATGGTACAGCCTATTGATACAATTACATTGTCCCTAGTGATGCTTGTTTGTCTGGCAGTCCAGGTGACCGCGCCCATAGCGTATAGCTTAGATCCCAACCTTGCCTTGGGGCTGGTTGATCCTGCCGCCCCCAGCCGCCTTATTCACGGGTATATCCTTCGACGGCCGGTTTGCTTCGGCCTTCCTGTATAGGTCCTCCTTGGGCTTGCGCTCATGCTCGAGCGAGCCCTGCTTCTTCTCCTTGTGAGGTTGCTCCTCCTCGTGGACGTGAGGGTGCGCCTCCGCCGTACCCGGCGCGGCGGGACGAGGATAGTCCACGGGCTCTGCGTCTGCGTCCGTGTCGTCCTCGCTGGGCGCGCTCGGAGCCTTGTGGTCGTTACTATTAAGACTGATATTAGCCATAAATTGGCGGTCACATGAAGCGTGTACGCACACGATGTGTGGTCTGGGCTTCGTCGCGGACATCCTGCGACCTGCAACCTTCTCTGTGGACGCCAAAGCGTGAGTTTCGCCATAACATTCGACCTCAACAAGCGACATACGGGCAGGTGGGTGCTGGGGGATGTCTGGGAGCGGATTTCCCGAGACTGAGCGTTGCATGGTCGTGCGAGTGTAAGAGTGTTGTGTGGTGTGTTCACAACGCTCGTCTCTCGTCCCTTATATGACCCGCCCCTGGTGGGGCTAGGTCACGATCAGATGGGCCGTGACCTGTGGGCCGTGGTGCGCAGAGGCCACGGTCAGCAGACCGATGCACCCAGAGCCTGGGGCGAAAAGCTAGAATAGGCCTCCGCGTTCGCCCAAGCAAGCGCCAGGGACTACGCGCGGGGGTGACACGGTGAACGCGGTGCTCTCCGCGAAAGTGACGTGGGTGAGAGGGTCTAGTCTACACTATGGGACAAATACGACGAAGACGTGTATTCCTGTGGCGACGGGTACGCGGTGGTCAAGTCAAGGGCGCAACCCTTCTTGACTGCTGTGAACGTTATTGAACGGTGCAAACTCAGTTCCTAACTGCATAACATGCCACTCGTTGCATTGTGGCAATGCACGAGATGCTTCAAGCGTAGCAGTCAAGGGTCCGGTCAAGGGTCCAATCGAGGTGCATTAGGTTTGCTTAGCTTGTCTTTGCGTGTTCTCTTGCAAGCTCTGCTTTCGCGTCAAGAGCGACCGATGCCATGTATCCATGTATCCGAGGCGCCATGAAGTACCCTATGATGAATACAACAGGAAGAAGGAACAGAATCACAGGAACCACCGATGCAGGGACCACGCCGAGGTATAGCGGTTCTAGCCGCAAGGCGAAAGGAACCGCAGAGACTACGGGTGCCTGTGATAGTGGGTTGCGCACGCCAGTGTTGACCGCACGTATCCTGGCATACATCTTCCTTGTCTTCTGTCGCGCATCAGGGGAGTCAGATGACGATGTGCTGCTGCTTCTGCCCAACTGCTGCAAGAGCTCAGCAGGGCTGAACGTCTGTATCGCAAAGTCCGCCGGGAACTATGTTGTGTTCACAACAACGTTGAGATAGCGGGGCAACATAGGACAGACTTACGGAAGCGGGCCATGATATGCGGAGCGTGAACTTGGAGAAGGCACGCCAGGCTTCGTCGTCTAGCTCGAGCACTGCCCACACTTCGTGTGGACATGAAAGCGCTACGAGAGGCTCGCAAACCCTGTCTAAACGTGTGTACAGCGCGGCGGGCTGTACGTTGTATATATGTTCAGGGTTTTCATATGATAACGAAGGCCTATGAGAGCGTTATGTGTGTCGGTGAAGAGCTGTGAAGTATAGCGTACCAGTTGGCAGCCTCGACCAGTGTTACGTTCTCCGTGTACGACGCTCCGAAGTTTATGATCTCAGTGTTTGCCTCCGCGAACGATTCGAACGTTAATAATGCGATGAGAAGAAGAATGAGGCTGTGCATCTTCCCGTCTTCGAAAGCGTGCATGGACGTTCTGGTCAAGTTGCAGACGCCAATTTACGAGGAACGTGGGCGTCAGCTCTAGCAGTGGTAGTGAGAAATTGCATTGTGCGCTACACAGGTTCTTGCCTTTCGACCACGACCGCCCTCTGCAAGCTCGGTATATAACTCACGAGGGACACCGAGCAGATTTCCCAAGCCATGGCGGTCTCACCCACGAGCTCCGTCGACGACACCGACGGCGGTTTCAGCGCGATAAAGCATAACGGCGCCGGCCCAACGGTCCTGAAGCACGCATCCATTCCATGCACCGTCGCTGTTACAGACATACCCGCGTGCACTGAGCAGGCCGCCGCGCACAAGAAGAAGAAGAAAAAGCGGGCCAAAAAGTCTGCGAAGGGCACGGCCCCTGGCGCGACGAAGGCCGTCGACGAGGACGAGGAGCGTCCGCCCGTGCTCTGCATTAGTAGGAACAAGCACTGGCGATACATCAGCTCTTATCATGTACGCCTCTCGCCACCTCTCCGCTGCTTATTTACACTGTCGATGTCGCTGTGCGCAGGGTCCGTGGCTGCAACTTCCCGTCGAGCTCCTGGAGTCCCTCTTGGTGATCAACCTTGACCCCGCGACGCTCACGACATCGGAGGCCCGTGTTCCCCTTCTACCCTCGCATTCCCCCAGAGACACCCAAACCCAGCGTCCGCGCGGGTTCGCGAGCCTGAGTGACCACTCGCCGCCTGACTCGCCGCACTCGGCGTTCGCGAACTTGCCTCCCCCGCCACCACTCCCCGCCCCGAAGCCCGGCAAGGCCACCCCGCCGCCTATCGATCCAGGAGTGTTCCGCTCCATCACACACATCAGGCGACTCATCGACGAGGCCTCCGAGCTGTCCGTGCGCGCGTCGTCCGGGCTCTCCGCCGCCGCCCTCGGGTCTATGCGCGGTGCGAACGGGTACCCCCAGAGCCCCTGGGGCCTGGCGCACCAGCTCGGGCTCGCCGGCGACAACAACAACGGGCGCACGGTCGCCATGTCTGCGATGCGCATACACCGTCTGCGCGCGCTCGCGGTGCAGAAGCTCGCCGCTGCGTACAAAGCGGACGAGATCGCGTCGAGCGTCATGGTGATGCAGGGCGGCAGCGTGTTCGATGACATCGCTGAACGCGTCCTCAGAGTCGGTACGTCAATTTCGGATTAGATCTGTCCTCAACGTTTTCAATCTCTGTATCAATCACGCTCGCAGATCCCCACGACGTTGATGCAAGATACGTGCACTTCTTCCACGAGAAGATCCCATCGAGGTATGTCTCTGCCTGGCTCACCGCAGCACCCATGAGTAATTGAAACCAGATCTCACACAAGGCAGCTGGCGGAATCAACCACCACGGAGGTCCTCGACCAACTGATAGCAGTGCAACCGCACCGCCTGGAGTTCTTCCGCACGCGCGGTATCGTACACTGTTTCCGTGACGAATTTTCCTTGGCTGTGAAAGACTTCACTCACGTACTCCGAGAAGCCCGTGCGCAACGTAAAGCCAAGGCCGCACACCATACCAACGGCGCGCAAGGCGAACAGCGGAGCAAAGGCAAGAAGAAGAAAGGCAAGGCTGGCGGTACGAAAGTGAACGGGCAGGCGCCTGCTGATGGGACCAGTTCTCCTATCAGTACCGACGGTCCAACCATCGATGGACCTGACGGGGAACCGTTGTTGCTCCACCCATCAGTCCTTCCCGACGCACCTGAACCTATTGAGCCACAGTGCTTATTTCTGCGCGGCGCCGCATACCTACAACACGCAGTCTATCTGATTGAGGAGGCAATCCTTAAGCTCGAGGGCATCCGCAAGGAGCCCACGGCGGAGGGCGCAGAGCTTCGTCTATGCTATATCGAGAACGGGCGCTATGGTGGCGTCGAGATCGGTAACCCGTACGGTCCCCTCGGGAACCCCAACGGCAAGAAGGTCGCCGCATACAAGGAGGTCCTAGCAGACGACTCCTTCCGTGGGACTATCTCTGTCCTCCTCCGCAAGAGCATCCGCGACCACGAGCGGTTCCTCGCCCACTTCGACATCCTCGAAGCGCCAGCGCCAGAACACGAAGCCGACCTGGCCACGAAAGTCGAGCACGCCTTCCTCCTCTCGCAGAGCTTCCGCCCGGGCTCGCAGAACACGCCCCCGGCGCCGCTGTACCCCGACTCGCCCGCGATGTTCACGACGTACCACCCGCTGCTCGTCGAGTCGCACTTCAGCGTCCTCATCGCGATGCTCATGCTCGGCGACTTCCCCGCGCTGCTCCCGGCGTTCTTCCGCGCCGCGATGCTCGTCGACGGGCTCGAGGGCTACCCCGTCTTCCTGCCCCCGCGCTCGATGGCCCAGGCGGAGTTCATCGAGGTGCTTGAGCGCCTCGCGGGCGGGTGGCGCAACGGCGTGCAGCCGCACTCGCTCGTGCGCTCTGGTGCGCTCGCTGTGGAGCTTGCGAGCCGCTCTGCGAAGGCGAAGGAGGTCGAACGCTCGCCCGCGACTGCGACTACGACGTCAGCTGCAGATATCTCTACGTCTGCCTCGAGTGCAGCTTCACCAGTGTTGGGCATCAATGGTTCGAGCTCGAGCTCGGCTGTACACAACTCGAATCCTCCTTCTGGTCGTGACACACCCTCGAGCGCCGCCGATCGCGTCGACCTTGTAGAGTCTCTCGACTGTGCGCGTATGCTGCTCGTTCCTGTGGCTGCAAAGCAGAAGGAAAAGGCAGAGAAAGCCGCAGCCGAGAAGGCCGCGGAGAAGGCCGCCGGCAAGACAAAGAAGAAGCCGTTGAGCATCAACATCCCGCTCCACGGCCCACGGGTAGAGATCATTCTCGCATGGCTCGCCGCTGTTCACCTCGTCGAACTTGATTCTGTTGCTTAGTGTCTACGCTGTACACGAACTCACGCATCGCACTTATAATGTTCTGTTACTTCGTTCTTCGTTACCTGTTAGGTCCTGATCGACATCACAGTCGAGCGTATTCCAGCATCTGCCATCTTCGATACTTGTTATCGATTCATACGATCCATAGGACGGTCGTTATATCAACCTCATTGCGAGACATGGAGACATGGAGAGTGCGAAACGTAGAAACCGATAGCGAGAGCATACAAAGCGATCGAGTAAGATACAGCTACATCTACGCCAACGAGGCCTTGATCTCAGCTGCCTTGTGGCCGCGGATCTTCTCTGGTGGGGAGGGCTTCTTCTCCTTCTGTGCGGCAATGAGAGCGGAAGCGCGGGCAACGGCAGCCTAAGTAAGAAAGTTGTCAGCGCGTGTTCACGAGCGAATGATGGTCGTGAAAGGCGAAGAATGTGAGACCCAAAGAGTCGGGCAAAACGCATGAAACGGCACCCGATAGCGACTTGGGTCGTATCCAGAGAGGATTTGATCGGTCCCCTTCTAAACCAAGTGATCTTGCACATCATGTCCACACCCAACTTTCATAATGCCTTGCGGCGTCCAGCGGGCTCTAGGTGGTGCATTTGAGGGACAGTTGGTTGAGTCCATAGGCCATCGCTCTTGTATAGCGTCCTCCGTTCCAAGCGAAAGTGCGCTCCAAAGTACAAAGGGCAATCTGAGCGAGATGCTCACCTTCCTGAGGTCGGGGCGGTAGTTGCGCTTGGCAATCTTCGCGACAACACCGGCAGCACGGCGTCCTCCTGACCGGTTGCGGATGGTCTGTGTGGCGTACGCGCTCTTGACGGCGTAGGGCGATGCACCCTTCTTGCGGGTCACAACCTCGATGCCAGAGGCACCCTGGTTGATGGCAATGGTCTACGAAATCAAGATAGTAAGTCAAACAGCTGAGTGTAAAAATGAATTAACACGGACCTTCTCATTAGCAAAACCAGCGTACTTCTGAGAGTGGATGTTGACCAAGTTCGCCTGAAATACACAAATAAGCCTTTCAATCGGCATGAAGAAAGCAGTTGGGGCATACCGGGTCCTTGGAGAAGATAGGTCCCTCAGGGACCTTCTTCACGAGGTAGGCATTGCTTTTCTGCAGGAATTCGCGGGCCTGTCAGCACGAACGGCCGGCGGGACAAGTGCATAGACGCAACGAACGCGGAGGAGGAGCCACTCGAGGTCGGCGGACATGTTGACGAACTTGCTATCGTACCTTTGGTCGTTGCGGACGAGGAGCGCGCTGTGGCTGAAGGCAACTGTACAGCGGCAAACAAGCACAAACAGCCCGACACCAGACGCTCGATTTGGAAGACTAGGTTCGATAGACGCGCATTGGCTACGTTAACTCATGTACGGTGCGGACAACAACATCAGGAGACTATCTATCTACGACGCTTTCTCTCGTTGTTAGCAGACTTCTGCAACTTCTGCATCAAGGAAGACTTCGATCTGTTCTTATTCTTGACGTTGGTGTTCGAGTAGAAGTTGGTCGCTTTTTTCTGTAGATAGACATTCAGTAAGATCATTGTGCCCAAGGAGACAGAATACGGACCTTGTTCGTAGTCATACGAGCTTGCTTAGTCGCTGGAGCGTCTTCGTCCACTGTTTATGAGTCATTAGCAAGCCGTCCGAAATTAGGAAGAAACTTCGCTCACTATCTGCGTGCTCATCCGTCTTGCTAAAGACCGTTGATGGTTCCTCGTCTTCCTCGTCCTCTTCTTCCTCCGACTTCGTGAATACAGTAATTGGTTCCTCTTCTTCCTGTGCCTGGGCATCTCCCTTGAACACATCGTCCCATTTGAGCTCCGGCTCCTCTTCCTCCGCGATCGTCGCATCCTCTGTCGCATCGCCTTCCTCCTCATCTGATTCAGATGCAGACTCCTCCAGCTCTTCCTCATCCTCTTCTAGCGGTCGGATATCCTCAGGGACAAACGTATTCTTTTGTATGATGGAGCCCAGGTGCTGTTTTACCGCCAACGTCGGCTGCTCCTCCGTCTCCTCCGCCTTCGCCTTGCCCTTCGCATCCGCAGCCTTCTTCTTCGCCTCCGCCTTGTTCAACTCGTCGGAACGTTCCGGTGGCGCCACGAAGAACGGTATCCTGCCCCTCACCCAGTCACTCAGCATGATCTTTGCGACAGAGTCCAAGTCCGGCTCGCCTCCCTTGAGGAGCCTGCCCTTCATCCGGGCCAGCTTGTCCAGGAACGTCTCCGCCTCCCAACCTTGCGACGAGTTGTCTGGGTCAGGAAGCGGGATCCCATATGTGCGAGAGAGATAGACAGGCTTAACGCGTTCCATCAGAGCCGGAATATGTTCTGATGGAGTAGCCAAAGCCTCGACACGGACGACGCCCTTGAGAACGGTAGACGTCTGTGAATCCTTCGCAGACGTCGGTACAATACCAGGGCAGTCGATAAGATATATCCGCTTAGTGAGTGTGATGTATTGCCAAACCTGATCTGAAATGAGCATACGTTCGAACTCACTGTGACCGGAACGTACCTTCGTCTCTCCGGGCACGGGTGCGACATTGCACACTTTGCCGCTTTTGAGGGTATTAATAACGCTGCTCTTTCCAACGTTGGGGTATCCAATAAATCCGAGAGAAATCTGTTTCTTGTCAGAGTGTAGCTGAGAGAACTGGCGGAGCAGCTGAATAAGCGAGCCTTTGCCGAAGGAGTGGTTAGGTGAGGCGTGGAACGCGAGGGTGGGGTATCGCGGTGTCAAGTGTTGGATGTAGCGAGCGGTGACCCAGTTCGGTACCAAGTCACATTTGTTGATGACGAGAACGACCTGTTTGTGCGCTTTCTCTTTACGGATAAACTCCAGTACACTTTCGCAAAGCGTGCCTAATGGGTCGCGGGCGTCGATGACGTGGAGAATGACGTCTGAGGAGTCGATGACCTTGTATAATTCGCCGTATATACGACGGGAGGTACCCTTAGCATAGATGGGCTCAATTATGTCGGAGTAAGTTGGGAAGTCTACGTTAGACGTAGATGCGACAGGTTCTGGATATATGTTCGGGTGAGATGTGCTAGAAGCACTTCGTGAAAAGTATGGGCTGACCTGATGAACCCTCCACGGTAGTTTCCTGCCCTTGTTCTGCCGCTTCTGCAGCAGATATACTCAGCTTGCTGAGCTCCTCGAAGGTACCAACGTCAAGGCGTGGTCTCTTCCGCTGAGCTTTAGGTCCAAAGGTTTCTTGGAACGGTTCGGTTTCTACAATGTGTGCACGCTGGAATGATTGAGTATCGTTAAAAGACAGCACCCTTACAAAATAATACCCACCTTGCGAAGATTTGGGTTGGCGGCATCGTCTAGAAGCGCCATGGGCAACTTGTTACGACGCAGCAGAACTGAGTATGGATCATGCTGCTTAGAAGCCAAGCTTGTCCTGAAATGATCCAATGCCTTCTGTGAGATGACCCTCGTGTTGCCTGTATTGCACTCATGTCTTAGAGCGACGTTCACAATAGCCGCATATGAATTGACGCACCAAACCAACGCCTATCCGCCTGGACCCTCCCCGGTTTCGTCTCATCCTCGCCCTTCTGAAATGCGGCAGCTTGTATGATCTTGCCGTCCTTGTCCCTCACGGCTTTGCCCCCCGTAAGCATCTTCGCCCGCGCGACCTGCTTCGCATTGCGATAGAAGTTCTCGCCTTTGACCTTCTTCAGCGAGACAGAGGACGATGAAGACGACTTTGATTTTGCACTTTTTATTGGTGCCATGATCGCGGGATATGAGTGCTCACCGCTCAAGGTGAGATGGAGGGCGGTGTCGAGTGCGTAGAAGTTGACGCCGACCAAAAATTATGACCCGATCAGATGATGACCAAATCTGGTAGCGGGGCGGGTTATTCCCACGCACATCCTCGTTGAGGACGGAAAAGCCGAGTGACAATGCAGCTCACCAGTGAGCTTGCACTTGAACACCTTTCCGCGGACTACAATTGTTCTTTGTCCGGATAGCCTCTCCGCGGAAGAATTGCATCAAGGGAGTCTTATTATTCTCGCATACTCACCGTTCTCATAGACAACTCGACACGATCCGGATCCATTTCCTCGCACGACTTCCTGCACACTGTAGAGCGGTGTGGATAGGACAGTGAGGTCACTACTGGCTACGGGGAGGAATCGAGGCTGTGCAAAGGTACGTGAAGCTCCTCCTGTGACCACGAGGACCCTTTGATCAACTGTTCTACAGAGGGTCTCAATGTACTGTAAATGAGACTACTGTATATGCGCCCTGCTCGCAATGATCCGTATTTTGTATTAACTCCCTGCTCCGGTTCAGATTCGTACTCACCTCAAAACAAGGTTTGCTGCACACAATCGGGAACAAGATGTCGTGTTAGAATCAGCGCCACATCGTAGGTACTTTCTCCTCATCCTATACAAGCCACAATATCGTGACGTACTTACATCTGTTCATCTCGACCAGTTATCCGGACATCATGCATCCTTGATAAATGTTTCCGTATAATGCAATCTTTAAACCTCTCAAGCATCGTTGAGGATGCTTGTACTCTCTATATCAGCGTACGCCAAAGCTATCATGTTGTGGGTAGTTTCGGCTTAAAGTGTCTCCCATGGGGGCTCCGCATTGTCAAAGTATATTTATGGAGCTCAGCGTGAATGGGATGCTTCAAACGCTTATAAACGGTGGAACGAACAAGCCATGCCTTGCATAACCCAATAGTTCTATCATGGATTCGAATGCTCTTCCGGGTCTACTTCACCAAGCCTTAGCCGACTACTCGACGGCTAGGTATGCTCAAGGTCAGCCTTCGACTTCGTGCTCCAAATTTCAATATTGACAAGCTATCACAGTGACCCCACTGGCGTGGCTGCTATACCACTATTGTCTTACTTTCTCCGATGAGGTGCTGCATTCTCCAATTTCTTTCTTTAAGAGGGCTATCTAACAATGGTTCAGGTTCACTCGTTCTGGGTTCGTTTTATACTGGATGGCCCATCCTTTAATACCCACATACTCGATCTTTCAGAACCGACGGTGGTCGATCCCACAGCTGCTATTTTTCTGGGTGATGTTTTCGATACACCCGCCTAGTCCGCAGCTATTCATGCATGACTGATAGGTTCGTTATACGCCGTTCATCTGGGAGATCTTTTTTCTTGTAGGTGAGGTTATCATCGCCACTGAGCCCAAACCATGAGTTATTGACCGACATCCTGTTCACAGTTTACTTCAATGTAAATGACACACAGCAAGTACGTACTTTCTAAATTATCTGGAATCTCATGCTGATGCTGGCTTAAGATGTACGCGTGCCTCGATCCCCGATGACTCCACATTGCCCCTACTGACCTCCTTCTTTCGCAAATCTTTTCTAACCAAGTTGTAAGTGTATACCTTCGTCACTGGTACTAATTTTTGTTGACCATTGGTTCATTTTCGGGTTTATTTAGGCCAGATTTGGGGACATGTTACTCTCGCGGTCGCAGGTATGGGACATATGCCAGCGATGTATGAATGTCGGATCTTCTCATCGTAATCGTTGTTGATTCAGGTGTCACAATTGTCTATGCGGTCCACGCCATTCTTATCTTCCGGCTCTACGGCTTGTATGGTTGCAAGAAGCTGGTGTATGCGCTGTCACTCTTTCTATGCCTGGCCGCTGTTCCGGAGGTGTATATTATTGTGAAGTACGCGCCAACATTCAACGTATTCAGCTTCGCCAAAGAACTCAATCTTGATCTGGCGGACGACTGTGTACCCGAGAATATGGCAAAAATGTCATACATCTGGTCAGCCGACACTATTCCTTACACTGATTCTGCGTCATGATATTGGGCCTCTGCAGGATACCTATACTGATCTTCGAAGTCATCGCCTGTTTCCTAGCTGTTTACAAGGGCATTGAACAGTATCGACATGGCATGTCTCAGGCATCCCGTCTGATTTGGGTCATAACACGCGACTCAATCATGTATTTTTCAATGTGAGATTTCCAATTTTGACATTCAAACATACTGCTCAGCGAGTTCACAGCATTCTGGCCGTTGACACTGCAAACCTACTCGTTTGGATTTACATCAGAGTACGTTGTATCTGTTTGAAAAATGACGCTCATCCGACCCTCTCCAGGCTACCTTGCGAGGCGTAACATTCACGTATACCTTGACGTTGTTATCCATCCTCGGATCACAGATGCTCATAAATATCCGAGCCGAGGGCCAATTTCAGAAAAAGGCTTTAGACAGCGAGATACCGCTTTCCACAACGAACTACATGAAGTTCAGAGAACGCAATGCTGCTATTGACGGTGCTGATGACGGTGTGCATCTCACCATACAAGATGAACCAAGATTGACATGTTGCCTTTTCTTACAGTGTAGATAACTAGCGTGCCGAGAGCAAAGAGAATATGGGAGAATACTTGCAGATGAATGTACAGTATGCCTTCCGAACCTAGGGCCAAGTACCTTTCTTGAGATTGAATATTGGAATTGCGTTAGAATATTGGAAACCATTGCGATGAAGTATCTACAGCCAGTGCTGTTCAAGACAGAGCGCTAATGTTCAAACGTGCGTGCTCACCGCTACTCGCATTCTTAGCGATCCTTGAGTAACTCCAAAACTTCGTCTACCTCGACATTTTGGCTACTCTCCACAGTTCTGCGTGCCAATAGATCTGGCATTGCGGTCATCAGTAATCAATTCTGGCAGTCGAAGAGTAACTCGGACGTACCGTCGTCGGTGCCGCGTTGTGTGATGGCGAAATAATGCGGAGACCAGCCGCGCAACGTAAGCGGGATGCTGGCTTCTTCGTCTGTAGACCACCCAAGAGCCTCGGCAACTGCTTGATCTACATAGAGAGTGCCATTGTCCAGGACAACTTTGTACTCCTTAGCTGTCTTACTGGGGCTTAGAGTCGATTGTGCGCAAGCGCCGAGTCTCCTGTGGCAAATACGAGAGAAAGCACGTAGCGAGAGCATATTCAGACGAATTCTTTGTACAAGATCCGTAGAATGGTGAAAGTTTGAATTTGAACTTGAGACGGTTGCTGTGGCACAACAGTCTGGTAATCCCCGGTTTCAGCCACATCACAAATAGAGCACAACAGATGCGTCGCGCCACGGGAACTACGTTCGAATTCAAACAACCACCATCACACTAATGGCTACACATGCTGCACGTCTTGCACGCATATTCACACCGGAGTACGCGTGCCGCGTAAACTCACAGATTGTTCATCCCGCCAAATTTCGACTAGTGAAGCCAAATGAATTAGAGTCGGCCCTAGCTCGACCTCTGAACGTCTCAGTGTACGAGCCTGAGCGACCTGCTGCGTACCTTGCTGCAACCCTGTCTTTCGGTATAATTCAAGGTACAAGCATAATATTTGTCGTCTTCCTCTGCTAATGAATCTTACTTATAGGTCATCCGTTCATGGACGGTAATAAACGAACAGGTGCTGAATGAACAGCGGATTGCTTTGCAGTTTTACACGCTGAAGATGTTCCAGCCTTCTTCATTTCTAATGAATATTTACGTGCACAAGGACACCCTGGCTGGTTGGGAGATGGAGCCACCTTCGAAGAGTTGGCCAACATTGCTCAACGCCACATTGATGTGGCGGCCGGAAAGTTAGATGTGGAAGGACTTGCCGTGACAGGTCGCTCATGAAGGTCCAGATTGTAAATAGTATGTGATGGTCAGCAGATCATTTCCCCAGAAACTTCTGCGCAGGGTATTGCTAGTCGACTAAGACTGCTTCCAATAAGACATCCAAATGTGATATTGCGTAGAGGTCCCGCTCGGATTTCTCTATCACTCGTGAGTTCCTACTTCCGCGGCTCCAAGAACCTTCAAAGGCAGACCATCTTCCCAGTCCTCAGCCGCTCGTTTGGAGACCTCGGCCCGACATGCCGTGCGTCGGATACGGGCGGATCTCGTCTCGCAAATGAACCTGGCTTCAAAGCCCATCGACATCATGCAAGTGGGTCCGCCACATCGCCACGGTACTCGATGACAGGATACCAGTCTTTATAGAGACGGTTCGCAAGCCCAGCGTATCAACAAACTCGCCTTTAATTTGGTTATCAGGTATTCTGCGCAAAAGAACAAGTGTACGCCCTTCATCTAGACACAAACTTGAGATCTGAGAGCTAACACAGGTTAGGTACAGGAGCGGGCATGGATCATCGCATATACCCATGTAAAGTCGGTTCCAGGATCCGTAACACTAGCTCAATAGTACGCGGCAGAGGACCGTATGCTCGTACGGGCAAGAATCTTTCCGTGAGATGTCTTAACTGACAGATGTGCCGCATTGCTCCGAGGTCAAGCCAACCAGAACGCACCATAATTGCCACAGGTTACTCATCGTATTTCTTCACTGACAGTCGTCTTGTTCCTTCTGAGCTCGATCCGGGCCCACATCAATGTCAGGTCATATAGAGGACACGAATAGTTAATGTCAAGGTACGACGCCATCAGTCACTTGTCACTTTGGCTATACGATCTAGTACTTCGCTTCCACCCGTATGGAGGAGGGCTCAGGCGGCGAACTCGTGTGCCTTCTCAATTCACTAGCAGTCACCATCCAATGCCGACTCCACTACAACACGTATACCTCAATGTGCCCCTCGGCCATTTCCTGAAGCGTGGTACCTGGCAATGAGAAGATATAAATATGCAGAGCTTAACGATACGACTCGTCAAGCTTCCAGGACACTTCGTTTACGTCCCGTCTTGTACGATGCTTAGCCTCTCCTTTCTCTCTATCGCCCTCACCTCCTTTGTGCTCTGCACCACCGCGACTCCCCTCGTCCCAAGGTCGCAGTTGATCAGCTTACCAATAGCCAAGGTGATCAATACGACTGGAACCACAAATATCATCAAGAAAGATCGTGCTCGTATCTCGCTGTTCAGGCAAGATACGGCTGATGACGCCGTCGTTAACGACCCTGTGACCAACCAGGGAGTCACCTATACAGCCTCGGTATGCTGATCATTTGGGTTACATGAAATTATGCTGACCGTGTCCCGACGTACAGGTTGGCGTTGGTACTCCACCGACATTCTGTGAGGCTTTCTGTGGTCAATGCATCTATTCCGTGCTTATGGACTTTTGATCATGCAGATGACCTGATTGTAGATACCGGAAGCTCGAATACATGGGTGGGCGCCACCCCTGGCAAACCCTACAAATTGACCTCTTCGAGCGTGCCCACATTGGAGCTCGTGGTAAGTCATTACGGTGCTGTCCTTATATGATATTCATTAACTCGTTTGATACTACAGAGCGTAGCATACGGCTCAGGCTTCATGTCGGGCCTGGAATATACCGATACAATCACCATCGGTCCCATGCAGATCACCAATCAAGGCGTAGGGGACGCGCTATTGGCGTCCGGATTCGATGGTGTTGATGGTATCCTGGGGTGATCATCTGTCATACTGTTTTGTTGCTGTTGAGAGCTTACGCCTTCGCTAGTCTTGGGCCTCCAGATCTCACCGAGGGAACTGAAGTCCCAGGTTTGTTTAGCACTATCGCTACAGGTACGAAGGTTGAACATTACACGCTCAATCCGCGGGAGCTTACGATGGCGACGTAGTCACGGACGACGCGTTTACAGAACATGACATTCCGCTGGATCAGCTGGCTGTTTCGTTCGAACCAACAGCAACAGATCCTGCTACTAATGGAGAGCTTACCTTTGGTGGCATAGATCCTTCCAGGTTTACGGGTGCTATTACTTACATGTATGTTTATGGGTCAGAAACAGAGTCTCCTTACTCATTTCACTCTTGTTAGCCCTGTCACATCGACCTCTCCGGCGTCCAATTATTGGGGCATTGACCAATCGATCACCTATGGCTCTACGACCATTATGGACACTACGGCGGGTATTGTGGACACCGGTACAACCCTGATTCTTTTACCAACTGGTGAGGCTCATCTCTCCTGATAGTGCACTACAGCTTACAGCATCCGACCCTCGTTCCTATTTACAGATGCTTTCAATGCGTATGTGGCAGCCACTGGTGCTTCTCCCGACTCTACTACCGGGTTGCTTTCTATTACTCCGGCGCAGTTTGCAAATCTAGATACTCTCGACTTCCACATCGGTGGTACCACTTTTTCGTTGACGGCCGATGCTCAAGTTTGGCCTGTGAGTATACTCTTTTCGAGGCCTTCAATATTTTCTGACTATTGTTCGACATACAGCGTGCACTGAATAATGTTATTCACGGTACAACAGACGGCATTTATCTCGTGGTACAGGATTCGGGCACAAATAGTGGATCAGGCCTCGACTTCATCAATGGGCAAACCTTCCTCGAACGCTTTTACAGTATTTTCGGTCAGTCGACAGAACTCTGCAGAAAGTGGCTCCGATCCAATGTTGTTGACACTATCTATGCATCATAGATACAGCGAACAAGCGTGTCGGTCTCGCGACTACCCCTTTCACGAATGCCATCGTTAACAATCCTTAAGACAATACGCCAACCGCAGCTATGCGACGTCGTCAATACTGATGGGCTCGATTTCTCTAATTTCACACGCGGGGATACACGATGACTTAGCGTGGGCGTAACGAAATGTATACACTATGGCGATTCTGACTTGGTTCTCCTCCAATGCGTATACCTTATATGCGTAACATTACGTACAACACAAGCTGGGAGCTTCAGGAATGATAGTTTGATCTGCGGCTTCAATTCAATGTCGGCCATGATGAGAGGGTGTATGATAATGATGAGACTGGTATTCATCCCAGTGCCAGTGGCCTATATGTATTTTGCGATTCCAGCGGAGCTCGATATCATTGCTCCGCGACAGAATAGTGTTGCGCGGAGTTCTCAGGAGTCAGCCGAAGTGCAGATAGCGGCGCAGCTTGCTGGCGAGATTCCTCACCTGGACTTTGTATTCTAGGATTCTTTGACTAACTTATTCGTCAATATCGCTACACAATCAGAGACAGCTGTTCCATAACCCATAAAACCTTCAAAATAACCTGTAATAACCTGATTGACTGATATCGTAAAGATCTCGAAGACTGATCTGCGTCCAAGGAGGCGCGGCGCAGGTAAAGCGGCGGATAGCTGACTATCTTGTAAAGATCCACCCGTCGTCTTTGAGCACTTTGACTGCTTTCGTCGACAGTTCTTTTGGTACAAGAACGTAGTCTGTGTTCCTGTTAACCAAAACAGTCAACATCGACATCGCATCAATCAGGTACCGCGCCAAGAACGACTAGCTATTATAGGCACAAGCAGGCACACAGCGATAGAAAAGCATTCTACACATACCATGTCGACACCGCGAATATTGGAATCCCCGCGAGCTTTAGCGGTGTGCTAAAGTTGCACATCACGCCCGTGATGCCTGTACATTCGAGTTCGAAGTCCGCATCAGCCCACCACGTTTCACAGCGCCGCCGCCACATCGCAACCGAGTCCTCCCTGGCCTCGATCGCCGTGGATCAACGAAAGCACTAACCGAAGTCCATTGGCCCCGCGATCTTTACACATCGCCATTGTGCCTTCGAGAGCTCGTCCTCCCCCACGTCATCGCCCACCTCGGACACGACTGACACCTCGTCCTCCGTGCGCGTGACCGAAACAAAGCTAAGACGCCCGGCGCTGCTGCTGTTTAGCAGAAGATCGACATATCGCGACGGGACCGCGTCTGAAGCTCGTAGCTGTTCGACCCTGAACGGTCGCGGGAGGAGAATAAGGTGAAAAGCGGGGTTCGAGGAAGGGGGTGGCATGGCGTGCGGTATAGAATGGGTTGCACAATATGGGAGTCTTGTCTCAGTCAATGCAGTGAGAGTTCGCGTCCGACTCGGTGCGCTCAAAAGGTGGGGAACTATAAGCGATGGCTCAGGGAAGGACGCGCCGCGGATCCGGAAGCGGGCATCCACAGCAATTGACGCGGGGGAGGGTCGTATTGATACGTTGATAGATTCTGTCGATGCGGGATTGATAAGTGGCGCCACGCGAATGCGGCCCTGCACCGGAAAAGCGCGGTCGGTGTATATAAACCACTGCGTTACAAACCAAGGCGGAAGAATACGACTACAGCGTACGGATACAGACGAACACCCGAACCCACACATGCCCTATACATTCTCAAAGTCCCGATGACATACAGTCTCAGATCCATGAAGACCAACAATACACCGGTCGCGGCACACATGATGTATCATCCTCTCCCAGAGCTTACGTTGCACACCGCATCACGAGACCGCCACGATCTCAATCGTGTAATCCTTCGAATGCGCGCTCCCCGTAAACACCGTCTCCTGGTCCGTTCCGCTCGGCGTGCTGTCGCTCGTGAACGCCATCGAGCCCTCGAACGCGAGCAGCAGACTCCCGCCCGAGGACACCGCCGAAAACGTGCTCGCGCTCGACACGCCGCTACCGCACGTCAACGTGCCGCTGGAGACGGCGCACTTGCCCTTGGAGGTAGACATCGTGAAGCTTGATACGCCACCCGAGAGCGTGTACGTCGCGGGAGTTTGGACGGACCAGGTCCCGGCTGTCAGCAGTCCGCCGGTGGAGCTCGCCTGCAGGTGGGCTTTCGCGGGAAGAGAGCCCTGTAGGCAGTGTTAGCACTTTGTTGGAGCATGTCATGGAAGTAAGGGGGACGTACAGGTGAACCGGTGGGAGATGAGCCGCCCTATGAGGTAGATAAGCAGTTAAGCTCGGGGAGTGTATACAAAGTCGACGCACCGGCGCAGTCGACGATGATGCAGTCGTCGTCGGCACAGCCGTCGCACCCGACTTGGGCGGGTATTTGATTCCAGACGAGGGGCAGGAGCCTTTCTCTGCCGCGTCTGCATCGCATACGACCTCGCATCAGCGTCTGCATATCTCGTGACACTGGCTAGCACAAAGAGAAAGCTCACCGATGGGAACAAAGTCTCCGTCTATGACACTACCCTTCACATTGAAGTAGTAGCTTATCTGACTGACGGTGCTCCCATCGCAGTCGAGCGAGGGCGTCACGCCTGTCGCGTCCTTGATAGCGCCGGTCAGCGTGGAGAGCGTGAACGTCTTGCTGCTCGAGGGTTCAATACCGGCGGCGGAGAGGAAGTCGAACGTTGGAAGTGTCTGCGAGATGGCGGTTCAGCGCTAGTGTCTTCGGGTCTTGTGGGATGATACCAGGCTGAAAAGGAAGATGCATACCTTGAATAGACCGACGACGGTCTCGAAGAAGGCTACTGCCTAGAACGAGTACAAATTCTACATCCACTGTATTCATCATGGTGACCAGGTGACGTACCTCGGCACCTTTGGGACTCCCACTCGGCAGGCAGGAAGGGTTAAGCGTGCTACATGTGAAAGGATCGTTAGACACCGATGTTAGTGCGCAGTGAGTAGAGCCCACCTGTAGCATGTGCCATGCGTGCTCCATTCGTGCTTAATAACGAGGTTCCTCATCAAACAGATGCGCCCATGCAATGCAAGATGGCGAACACACCTCCCAAAACTGCTCGTTTTGGCCATTGATATCGACCCAGAACTAATAAAATACGGTCAATCAATCTAGACAGTGTATCAGACAGTTAGTGACTTACAGTCTCCATGAAAGAAAGCGTATCCGAGGCGCCCTGGTCGGTCAACAGCTGCAAATCACGTCAATCAAGCCATTCTCGCATGCGTAGAAGTAAAACCTGCGTACGCCAGCGATATCCGTGTAGTCGCGAGATGGGTCGCAGTCTTCCGTGAAAGTGCCATCACAGCTGAGAGCAACAAATCTCAGTCTCACAAGTACATGAGGATCGGGAATGCGCACTTGTCTGGCCAAAGACCTGTATGCATACGCTAGATCATGAGCTGCAAGTTCTTGATGCTAGGATTTGTGTGTAATAACGTACCATGGATGGTCCAGCTGTTCGAGGGACCCGTCGTGGGGTTGGTATCCCAGAACTACATGCACCAGTGCTTGTCAATATCCCATGCTGCGTGCCATCGCAGAAAAGATCGCTAGCTTACCTGCGTCTGCAACAGAAGACCCCCAGGTGCCTCGAAACAACACAAGTCCGTCTCCCGTGTCGTGTTGTGGCACGACGCGGCGCCAGAGGTGCTGCATCCCGAGCTGACGCGCTTGAAGAGGTCGAGCGGGCCGACGGGAGTGACCCCGGTCGAAGGCAGAGCGAGGGAGGGGCCGGCGAGGGCGAGTGCGGCGGCAATGGCGAGCATAGTGACTGGACTGTGGCTGGACTTCCGAGTGGTTTGTGGCACGCTGTGTTCCTAAGTTGTACACTGTAGCTGTAGAAGGACCACCAGTCGAAGAAAAGATCAACGTCCGTCTTCAATCTTTAATCCCATTTGGCCTCTAGTTATATACCCATCCGAGACCGCACGCCCCACGAACCCACGGCCTAAGAACAGCCTACCGTCGCAGCCCGGTAGCCTGTCCGACACAACACATGCATCGCCCAAAGCACGTTGGCAAGGACGCTTCGCCGCACATGAGTCGCAGCCGGACGTGCTCGTCTTATCGCATCCGCGCACTCGAGCACGCGACCATCAGGGCTCTTCATGTGCGCGCTGCCTAATTCGAGAATTTGAGTGGGGATCTGTGGGAAGGGGTGCTTGAGAGCATGCGTGCGGTGAGTGAGGTTGATGAAAGGCTGTCAGGGGCGAGACTCGTTGATGGGTGGGTCGTGCAGGATGCTGTGCTTCTAAGAAGGTGATATGTGGTTCTCAGTCGAGGAGTTTTGGCGAGGGTAATGTGTGGTGCGGTATCTGATATGATATACGATAAATCAAGCCAATATATCCCAGTCTTTTAGACAACGATAAGATACTCACAAGGATACTAATCATTTGTCAAGTCAGTCAACCTCAGAGACTACTGATTGTCGACAATGTTGCGGATTAGCTGAGTTCATACACTCCGATGCCCCGCAACAACATCGACGATCAGCACAAGCCGCTTCTCTACGTCCATCTCACCTCGTCTTCGGGAAGTAAGTGCTCGCCTGGAGCCTGTTTGACGAAGGCTGTTTGTGTGCCTCTCAATCTTCCTGCCAACGGTGCCTGGGTATCACCGCGCCACCCGCATTGAGCACCGCACCCGAGGATCCCCACATCACCTGAAGCAGCCGCAAACCTAAGCCTCCTGTCCCAGTCTCTCCAGTTCTAGTCCAACTCTTGAACGAATCTCCTCACAAAGTTTCGCAGCGGTCTTCCTGTCTGTCCTCGCGAACATGCCTTTGTCCCACACCGGTTAAGCATGTACCGTATCGTACTTTCCAAGTATCTGTCTCACAGCCAACGTTTCTCGACAAAGTGAACAAAGAGAGCAAATTGTAGCACGCGGCACTGCGTGAGTCGTGGAAGCAGGAATCACGAAGAGAATTGGAAGTGCTGGGGCGTGTGACGGAAGTGAACTGCAAGTTCGGTTCGCTCTGTGTGCGGTTCATTTTGGGATAGGACGCTGACGCGATGAGGATCGGTTCGACGGCGACTAATAGTCTGGAGCTCATGCTTGTATCTCATCCTGATTCCTGACTTCCATCTCCCATCCCGCAGCTGCCTGTGTACAGTCACGCTGGGCCCATCAGATTCCACATCCAATGGGATAAGTCATTATAAACAGATATCAGTGTCTGCAATCGCGCTGAACATCCGAATCAGTAAAATACACGAACGTTTGTACATCCTACATCCCGGCTGGTCGCTGCTCATTCGCTTTTGCATCGTTTACAGCTCGGAAGTGTCGATACACCGTTCTCGCTTCACTCACTGACAGATCTTCATGTACAATTCCAACGACAACTCGTCGTATTCCGCAGAATTAGACGCATACAGCCACCGGTGTACGCACGAGCCTGGGAGCGTCACCGCTAGACTGGCTGGCCTCGCCCATATCGTTCTGTCACCAGCTTGATAAGTTTTGGTTTGACTTTACTGCGGTGCTTTCTTACGTCGGTCAATCACAGTTCGAAAACTAACCATCCGGCTTTGCAGTGCGCCCACAAAGAGCTAAAACAACTGCATACGTACACAGGTCGGCTTCTCCACTCCTTGTATGCGTGTATATTTTTATTTACTGATCATGGATACAACCAGGCACCATCTTTGGGGCATCTCCATGGTTCAGAAGCCCAGACGGTTCCAGCCAACGTGTTTGCGACGTCGGTGGGCAACTCATGTGGCGGCGGGGAAGTCGAGCATGGCCATTGCAAGCGAGCAAATCCAGCCACAGGACCTCTACGCTTCATCGCCCTCTATTTCGGTTGCCACACTCCCCATTTCTTCTCCTCCAAGACGCTGGGCCACGTCGTCTGACCCAGCACAAGAGCCAGACGCACTGGGATATATCATGGACATCTCTTGGCGGGCTGATAGACTCTGTCGGCCCTGCTGATACCCCACATGGTACACGGGCATGCTTGCAGATGGTCTGTTGTGGCGTTGATACAGCGCCGGGGTGTATGTCTGAATCTGAGCTCCGCGTCTCCGCGAGGGGTTTTTCCCCTCGCGCGCTGAATTAATTCATGATACAGCGGTGGTGTTTTGGCGACTTCCGACTCACGAACTGTCCTTCTGACAACCTGCTACGCGGTCAAAAAGCTCATTCCCGGTAGCCTCCCCGAGGCTATACTGCATTTGGCCCGTTCAAGAGCTCGTGGGTGCAAGGACCGAGAACTATGGAAGCCTCGCCACCGCTCATGCACGGCGACGGTAAGCTGCGACGCTTCGCTCGTTCGTATCCCCGTCTACTCCGTATTGTACTGACGGTTTCCCATTCCAGATCTGCGCCTACTCCCAGCAGACCAAATCCGGATAGCAGGCTTCGAAAGCGCCTTTCCATGGATACGCAGTTGGTGCTTCTCGTCCCAGGGGTCGACTTTCGCCGGTGCACCGCTGCTCGGAGGACGCCTGCGGTGACGTCTGATGCGGCTCAATACAGTCGTGCTCATTTATACAAGCAACACACGAACGTGCTCTCTCCTGCGCGCGATCTCACGGGCGAGATTCATCCAGTATATATTCGCATATAAATACCCTTTCTTCTCCCCACGAGGGCTTCTTGATATCGCCCTCGCAGAACATTACACCGCGTTGCGTTCACGTGTCTACTCTTCCATCCTTCTCAGCAACCACGACAATCGCGTTCAACGTCTAGGATGCCCCGTGTGCCTGTCGCCGCACTTCTCCTCGCTGCTACTGTGGTAGCAGCGAGCTCCAATGCCATCGGACCGTTCACGAGCTTGACCCGCGCGAGTTCAGGCTGCCCTATCGACGGCCCGACATCATGTCATGGCTCCGACGACTCGTCTGACTCGTGCTGCTATGAGACCCCTGGAGTAAGTCGTTGACTCATGACCCGATTGTCGTTAGACGAATGTGTGGCGTAGGGAAAATATATTGATGAGCAACCGTGATGTTGTGGCTTGCAGGGCCTGTTGCTGCAAACGCAATTCTGGGACACGAAACCCGCCACTGGGCCCACCAACAGCTGGACGATTCACGGTGAGAGCAGATCGTGATTTGTAGAATTTGTACATTGCTGAAAATGATCTCAACGCTTCGTAGGTCTTTGGCCCGACAAGTACGTGTCTTTGAAATTATTAAGTCTAGTATATTGCTAATTTTGTGTACATGGACAGCTGTGATGGAACGTACATCGAAAACTGTGATCCGTCGCGCGCATACAAGAACATCGCCGGGGTATGTTATGTTTAGCACTAATTCTATACGTATAGTATTGATGCCTATATGTGTCCGTCAGTTACTACAAGATCAAGGCGCAGAGGACACGCTCGATTTCATGGAATCTGTACGTCCTGTAATTTTCTAGAATTTAAGGCACTCGTTTTATTCGTGTTCGCAGTACTGGATCAACATCGACGGCGACAATGAAGAATTTTGGGAGCACGAATGGGAGACGCACGGGACCTGCTACAAGTACATTCACCCCCTTATAAATTCTGTTTTAGTGCTCACCTTCGCTTATCCTCACAGTACCCTTCTCCCGTCTTGCCTCCCGTCCTCCTCTCCAGAAGGCGCTGAAGCTGTCTCCTTCTTCCAAACAGTCGTCTCGCTCTTCAAGACACTCCCCACCTACGACTGGCTCTCCGCAGCGCATATCACGCCGAACGAACACCGCGAGTACACGTTCGCGGAGATCAAGGATGCACTGACGAGCGCGGCGGGCGTCGTGCCGCAGCTGACGTGCGAGGACAAGGGCAAGCGGCTGAACAGCGTAAGCTGGTATTTCAACTTGAGGGGTTCGATGCTGGATGGGCAGTTCGTGCCTGTTGGTAAGCCATTTTTTCTTTAGGTGTGGTTTGAGTGGGGTCCTGACGAATGGTAGATTCGCCGGAGAAGGGTAACTGCGCCTCCCACGGGATCAAGTACTACCCCAAAGAGGAGAACAATGATATGGTGGACTCTCTCGCATTTTTGTCACCCTTTTGCTTGATAAATGACGGTGTTTGTCAGGCTGGAAATGCGCAAGAAATCCTTGCTTGATCGAACAGTGGGTATCCGAACATCGGCCGTGCCTGTGACTGCGGTCAGACCCTTCATGCATCTCTCTGTCCGTACTTCCACTCTCCAAGTCATTCTCAGTATCGTACCGTGTGGTATGTTACGCGTTGACAACGGACCACGAACCTGTTAGGAAACATTCTCATACCAATAATCAGTCCCCTGAACTTCTCCCCCATTCGCTCCACGCTTCGAAGAACACGCCTGAAACCGCGGTATGTATGTTAATTATGGCTCTCCCCACCCATGGTGGCGTCGGTACCGGTACTGTGTACGACGCCTGTCGGCAGCGCCCGAGCTCGGCGTCGACATCACAAGCTGAACGATGCTCGTGATGGACGTGCAGATATGCATTGTGGGGAGCGGCAGCGGCGCGGATGAACGGTGTAAGCGGTCGGGGGCTTTTGGCCTGCGATGATCTGCTAGTGTTCGAGCGTCGAGGGATGAATTGTGGCGGTGGGCGATGACGGTATTTTGTTGAGAGCGAGTCGCTGAAGGTCTTTTATCAATGTGCGCATGCAATCCTGCGCACTCTTATGCGCGTTATACATGCATGCTGGGAGAACGTGTGATAATTGGGGTCGGGCTCGGAGTTCTTGCGAAAGCTTCAGAAACGCTGCACAAATGGTCAATGATGTACAGACGTATTACGACACCTCGGTCACCGTAAGATTCCTCATGATGACAGGCTGATGTCGAGGAACGTTCGTATGTCATGAATTGAGTTCGTGATACTGCACTAGTGAGTAAACGCGAGCCGCCTTGGGCGCTGGGACTGCGGTCTTTTTCGCAAGTTCAGATTGGGCGATCGCTTCACATTCTGTTGGGAGAGAATAACGAGCATTGTATTTCCCGAAATATACGAAGATAAAGATACGACATCAGATCAGACAGCCGAGTGAAGGTAGGAAGCACAGACGGAGCAGCCCCTAGACATAGATCAATCCTCATACAATCCCACTCCGTATCCAGGCCTCGGTTTCAAACCTAATCCCAACCCCGCGCCACGCTCAACAAATCCAATCCAGTACCAGACCCGTTCCAAAAGTCCCAAATTCCCAGCCTCTCCAATCCAGGTCCGTGCGGGGTACATCACAACTTCATATGCATGAACTCGAGCTTGGCAGATCGGCGTCATACGGTCTGATTCTGACAGGTGCGGAGAGTGGTGTGATTACGATTACGGAGGCAGTTACAGTTGCAGGTCCGGATCCAGTGTCGCTTTCGGTATGGGTCTCGTTGGTGGTTAGGGTTAGGGTTCGATACTGGCTCCTGCACCTTGACGGTCCCGCATCCTTGTTGTAAGCCCCACAACGCTACCCGCATGACGGGGCTCATTGACGCGCAGCGTTGATGAGTTTTGAGAGGGACTCTATCCGGGTGCGCCAGCCCTCGGCGTAGAACATCCCGATGAGGCCGCTCACGAAGTCCCTGTTGCGTGCGGGCGTCGTTGAGATCCAAGCGAAGACGTAGATACAGTGGGGAAATGGAAAGGTTCAAGCGTGACCCGGTCAGCGGGAGGGGCGAGACGGAGGAACATGCGCACGTACCAGCTCTGTGTGATCGAACGTACGGGGTAGTCGAGCGGCTTCGGGATTGCCGTCTGCATGAGCCATGGCCAGCGGTCAACGACGATAGCCTTAGGGCTCGTAAGTGAGCGCAGGCCTTCTGGTCCACCTGTAGTAGAGAAATAAAACGAAGTGACTTCACGCGACTGGCGGGAAAGAAGAGAAATACACACCGAAGCGCCCGTATCCGCTCATCTTGACGCCACCGAAGGGCAGGTCTTGGCTGTGATGAAAGTCGGTTGAGTCAGACCATCTGCAGAGACGCATTCTAGTGGACGTACTTCAGCTGCGGAGAGATATCAACGCCTATTCGAGATGAGCAGAGGAGAACGTACATAGAAAACAGCAAAGTCGTTGATAGAAACCATTCCGCACTGAAGACGCTCCGCGAGCTTGACGCAGTGCTCCTGGTCTGGTCCGAAGACACTCGCGCCGAGTCCGTATCGTGTTCCGTTCGCGATCTCGATTGCCTCGTCCAGGGTGTTGTAAGGGATGATTGTCGCGATCGGCGCGAACACTACAAAGTATTGAATCAGCAATGCAGCAGGAGAGCAGCAGAAAATACGTCTTACTCTCGCGCTGCGCAAGCTCAGAAGCAGGGTTCACGTTGCCGACGACCGTTGGCGAGAAGTACGAGCCGTTTTCGAGGTACGGGTGCTTCCAGCGTGCCCCGCCAACATCGACAACCCCGCCGTGCGTCTGCGCAGACTCAACGACACGCTCGAGGTCCGCAAACCGTGTGTTGCTGATCATCGCGCCGACGTCGACAGTGGGGATGAATCCGTCGGTGGGCTGAGACAGTGCCGAGCCGAGGCGGAGCTCCTTTGTGCGCTCGACGATCGCCGCGTAAACTTCGTCGTATTGCGAGGAGTGCACGATGAGACGTTCGATACCAATGCAGTTTTGACCAGCATTTTGGCTGAAGTAGGATGTTAGTGGCAGAAAGAGATCAAGGGAATGCTAAAGACAGGATAAGGAACGTACAAGAGACCACGCATCCATATGCTGAGGTACTGCTGAATGTTGGTGGAGGGCATGACGATCGCTGGGTCTTTGCCACCGAGCTCGAGTGTGACTGGGGTTAGGTGTGTGGTCGCAGCCTCTGCAACCTTCCGTCCGACCTCTTCTGAACCGATGAACGTGATATGCCGAATCCATGGCGATTTTGTCAATGCCTCCGCTTCGTCGGGATAGCAGCACACGAGCTGTCAATACCAGGTCAATACAGCGATAACTGAGGAATTGTTTGAAACAGACCTGCACAAGCTCAGGGTCCTGACCGCAAACACGCAAACATTCCTTGATCACGTCCACGAAGAACATAGTCGACCAGACGACTTGTTCTGAGCACTTGACAACAACCGAATTTCCGGCGAAAAGCGCGGCCATGATCGGCGACCAAGCGTTATGTAGTGCTGAAAGCGCATTCTTCAAAATGACTTTTGTCATGATTGGAGAAGTACATACGGTAGTTCCATGATACAATAGCAGCGACGACACCAAGCGGTTCGTAGTACACCTTGGCAGATTTATAGATGAGCATCCAATTGGTACTGCGAGATTCTGGCTTCAGGTAGTGTTCGCCATAGTTGATGAGGAAGTCCAGCTTTGAACATGTTGTCAGGATCTCGCCCAGAGCCGCATCGAGTACTATTCGTTATTAGCACAGCACAATAAAGTGAATGAGTGATACGTACAAGTCTTGCCAGTGTCACGTGCAGCGACCTCTGCGCACATCTTCTGGTTGTCGACGAGCCACTTTTTCAGACTCTTCATGACCTTTCTTCGGTCCGCAAAGGAGCTATTCTTCCAGCTGGCTTGTGCGTGCGCGGCGAGGTTGATCTTGTGTTCAATAGAAGCTGCATGGTCTGCAAGAAGTGTGCCCAAGTGAAACGAGGTAGCCGGGTCGTAGCATGTGATGTAAGTTCTTTCCTGGTTGTAGTTCGGAGGGAGCAGTGCCGGGTCATGCATATGCGCTTGCAGCGACGGGTCGTCCACTTTGATTGGCTGGAAGTTGGGACCGATTTGCTATGAACGCGTTAAACGTGTAGCTCATGTTCATAGACATATTCACTGACTTCAGGAGCTCGGACGTAGAATGGGACCGCGCGATTGCGCACGGAGTGGTAGCGTTGGACTACAAGCCATATGCCGAGAGCAATAAAGAATGTGAGAGGGTAGAAAATGCCGATGCCCTCTTCGTCTTCGTAGTCGTCGTAGGACATGTTGGTGTGTTGGGCGTGAAGACGAGCGTCGCCGCTGTCGTAGTCGTCGTAGTCGTCGAGGAAAAGGTATTATTCAAAGTCGCACGATCAACACGATATCCAACCGACCGCGTTGTTTGTGCATGTTTGTGTTCCATTAACGCTAGCGCCGTATATGTAAGCGCCGTGACAGTGTTACCGCATACAGCGGGGTCGGGGAGCGTCACAGTGGCTTCACACCGCAGACATGAGAGGATATTTCAGCGTGTCAGATCCTGCCCGTATTTGATCTTGTTTTGTGACTAAGACATGGAGGTCTGGAGCTAGGCCGAATCCAGGGACGTTTTCGGAGTTT